>JASDQU010283529.1:0-14562 GCA_032191745.1 Picea mariana
AACGTGCATTCGCAAGAATAAGGTTACAATGAGGCTTTGAAGGCCTTTTTACAATAATCAAGAATGCCAAAAACCCTAGACATCCAAAAACCTAACCCTAGGAGATGAAGCGCCAAAAGTCATGTGGGACCCGTTTGGGTAAGTGAGTACTTCAACTTCCCGAGGTCGTAACTTTTGCATACAATCTCCGTTTTAGGTGTGTGATAGCCCATTGGAAAGGTATCATCGAGGAGATTCATTTTGGGGGCTCAATAATGTCTTCAAATATAATTTAGGAGCTCTATCCTGAAAATCCTTCATTTAGGCCCTCAAAATGGCCTTGGAAGTTAAAACTGTTAAAAATAGTAAACTGTCAAAATTGTGAAAAAACTGTTTTGAGCCAGTTGGAAAAGGTGGGTGGCCACCGATATCCATCTAGATCAAAGAGTGTTGTTATTGTTCCATGAAGGTCAATATGGTGAACACATTGAAGCTTGAGGGAATGAAGTGAAAACACACAAGAAGAAAGAAGTGAAGGCTAAGCATGAGTTGCTAGAATCAGTGAAGGATCACTTGATCCCTCACATTGTTGAGAAGACAATTTCCAAGGATATGCATGATGATTTTGTGGATCTATACTAAAACAAGAATACATGAAAGATGCTACACTTGAGGCACCAACTTCAAGTTGTCAGGATGACCAATGAGGATACAATTTTTAGGTACCTTATGAAGATCACCTAGATCCAAGATAATCTTGTAGCTATTTGAAAGACAGTACAATATGTTGAGTTGGTGAATTTGGTGTTTACAGTGTTGTAACTTAAAATCACCCTATTGAAAATTTTCAAAATTTCTCAAATCCTCGTCTTTTGGCTTCAATCTACTCACATTAAATCAATCCCTATTTCAAAGAAATCTTTGTTATTATCTCCTATCTCATCATTCATCTATCATTTTCTCTAAATTCATAATCATGTTGTTATAGTTAAAACCCTAACCAAATCATTTCTCATGATTAAAATTATCATTTATTTGTGGATACCATAGGCCATTTGTCCCAAAGTACATTGGTTTTGGTCGTCAACCTAAATCCTACAGTTAACAACTACCAAGCTATACCTAAACTTGCGCTTTGGTTTTTCTATTGGACAAATTGATTTTATTCACAATGATATATAACATATTCGTGCATGACACACATTATCTTTATTATAATGCAAAAGTTTAAAAAAAGAAAGAAATTACAACCTCCTTCAAACCCCTAGTTACCATCCGACAAAGAATGAAGTCTGTAAAGGACCCTATAGACCAACAACAAGGAAAATGCATCTACAAGGTCTCTTGTTCGTGCGGGAAATGTTACATTGGGGAAACCAGATGATCATTTTAGGTAAGGATTAGGGAACATGGAGCAGACATTAAAAATGAAAGCACTCGCACCTCGGCCTTAGCAGAACACTCAATTAAGACCAAACATCATGTCTGCCTTGAGGATACCAAGATACTAGCAAAATAGTATCATTACTACAAGAGATGCTTAAGAGAAGCTCTAGAAATAATCAAGCACCCCAACAATATGAACAGAGACGGTGGCCTAGAGGTGAGCAACTTTTGGCACCCATTAATCAACCAACTCAGAGACCCTCATAGATCAAATCAGGTATGACACCTCTCTTCTTCTTTTCCTTGCTTGTTTAAGTTTTTTCTTTTGTGTCAGTTCATAGACTTAGGGGTCTAACTAACCTTGCATTACCTACTATAAAAATTCTAATTATAGAAACTTATATATCAATATCAATAATTAAGTTACATACACCCTAATCTTATGACACTATATATATATTAATACTCATTTTAATCATTCTATCCAGAGTTTCTTTTATTAGTCCATGCCAAGGGAATATAACACCGAGTTTGCTATTGATTTGACATTAATTTGCCTTGTATTTTAAATTTGTATGTGTAGTGTAAAGTTTAACTTAATAAAACAAATATTTGAAATTAATTACATAATCAATAAACTTGGTTATAAGTACCTAGTACCTTTTATATAAAAAATTAAGAAAAAATGTAAAAATGTCTTGTGTTCTCTCATTATTACTATCCATTTATTTCATTATTATTGCATCTCAATAAAGTTGGTTATAAGTACCTAGTACCTTTTATATCAAAAATTAAGAAAAAAAGTAAAAATGCCATGTGTTCTCTCATTATTACTATCTATTTATTTCATTATTATTGCATTTATGTTTTTCTCTTATCATTAATACAAAGTGTACTCCTACTAGATTAATACAAAATGATATACATATAATTATGTATGACGACATATGTGTAATTTCTTTTTAATAGTAATTTTGAATTTCTTTTTAAATGAAAATAAATTAGTAAAAATATAGTTAAAGATGAAAAACAAAATGATATAGACTATATATATATATATATATATATATATATATATATATATATATATATATATATCCATTTTAATAATGATTTTGAATTTTTATTTAATAAAGACAAATAATAATTATAGCAAATTGACAATGGTTTTATAGTAAATTGACAATTGTTGGAACACTCTAACTAGTTCAATGATCCCATCTAGGTACATTCTATTTCCAAATTTACTTAGCAAGGACTAAGTTGCCATGGAATGCTTGTTTATATATACCTACCATTTTTACATCCTAATCACTTAAAACACAAATTAACCCCTATTACTTAGTATCCTAAACATATATCAATTACATATACCCTAATCCTTTGACACTATATATATTAATACTCATTTTTATCATTCTAACCCTAGTTTCTCTTATTTATGTATATCTACTATTTTCACATCCTAATCACTTAAAAATTGACCCCTATTACTTAGTATCCTAAACATATTAAGAATTTCTAAAACCCTTGATTATTTATTTATGTACATAACACCATCTATACTTAGACCTAATTCATATTAAATACACAATTTAAAACAATCCTATGAAACCCTAGATTTATTTTAATCAACCATAACCTAAACTTCATTTCCATAATCTAGAAATTAGTTCATTAAACTTTATACATTAAGTATAAACATAATATAATACAATTAATTGAAAGAACTAGTAAGTAATAAAATAAAAGCTCAAACTAATTCTAACCCTAAAAACCTAAACCATAACTAAAAAACTAAAAAGCTTCCTTCATATATTAAATATAAATATAATACAATAAAAACTATCTAATTCTAATCCATAGAATTATATACACATATAAATTTAAACACTATTAAAACTAGTAGATTCATTTAACTTATTATTAATTTAATTTAATTTTTAGTTTAACTTTGTAAATAGGTTTTTAGACAACGGATCTAGGTATAATCTTAAAATTTTCTACATCTTAATTATTAATTGACTAAAATTAAAAAGCTATCAATTAATGATTAGTTTTGATGATGAATCCCAATTCAAATTTTAAATTTTAATGACAAAATGATATCAACTATGAATTATTAGACAAATAACTTCGAAACTCCTCACCACAGAAACCTGAAAACAGTAATATTAAAATATGTTAATATTGAAATATGTTTAAGAAACTTATTTATATAGCTTATAAGTGTATAATATGTACATGCAATTTTGTGAATTGTATTTATGTTAATTAGTAATAATACGAAAATCTAACGAAGATTATGACATGACACATGTATTATTGATATATTTTAATATCAAATCATGAGTTCAAAATGCATTATTTATACCAACCAATTAAGGACACGTGTGACCGGTGTGGAGTTCCCAGGGCATAACACAAAACTTAAAACCCATGCATGTTTGATTCCGAGATCTCCGATGACCGTCGATCAAAGACTTTCTAGATCTGTTGGATCTTTCGAGAGCCTACAATGAGGATAAATATTTTGCACTTTAAAGTCCAAATTCATGCAAAGCCGTCCATCCAAAATATTTTTGGTCCATTCGATCTTTCGAAATCATAATGAAGGATTATAACTCGATTACATTTAATTCTGAAAAAGATATTAGTCGTCCATCAAGAAGTTTCCTACAGCATTGGATCTTTCGAGCATACTCACGCATGATTTTGTATCCTAATGATAGATATGTACGCCATTTGGAACGTGACCATAGTTATCTGGATGCTCCTAGCCTTCCTAATAATGAAGTTTTGGATCAAAACGTCAAAGAAGAAATTAGGGTTTGTAAACCCTAATATCAATTTTTATAATATAGTGATATATGCTTATGATGGGTGTTTCGACAATTTCAAGGCATCAATGCAACTAGAGAGATGCCCTAAATAAAGTAAAATCAATAACAAAAAATAAAGTGATGATTATAATGATCAATCCCTAAATGAATCAAGAATAATAAGTGGGATTGGTAATTACAAGAGAGTTGATTCTATTCTTTGGCTCAAGAAAGTAAGTAGGATTTTAAGAAGAAGTGTTTATCTTCAAAAGGACTATGTAACAATTTGATTATCAAGTGAAAATACTGAAGGTACATTATAAGGAAGAATTTGAAATTGGACAACATCTTATGAAGATTTCAACCATGACATGAAAAGTAAAATCGTTGCAATGGAGGTTATTTGAATGAGTTAAAAATACTTATAACAAATGGCACTCTCTAAGGAGTTAAGATTTATGAGAAGGAAAAATTATCCATGGCTATGACTTAATAATGTGATTACTCTTTTATGTATTAGACTCATTCGTCTTTTTAATATATGATATAAGGATGAAATCTCTATAACTATCTTTTTCTATTTTGGGAAGTAGTTATGCACAAGGAAACTGTAACCCAGCCTCTGTAGAAGATAACAAGAGAATGTCCATCCTAAAGAAGGGATCAACTCCATGGGGAAGGAATGAAAGCATAGCTTTCATCGGGACGAGTCTGTAAAATCATGAAGACCTATAATAATTTATTTGCACATTTTAAATATGATGAGATGATTTCTTTTCTTTGTTTTCTTTAGTTTGTAATTTTTCTTTTGTTCATCTCAATCATTTTCTTAGTTGTCTAAATTTTTCAGGAATCTAGTTAGGAAGCAATTATTTGATGTATTTTTGACACATTCAATATTTTATCTGTTTTTCTTTCTAAACCTTCATTAAAGTTCTGATTATGTCTGCTTAAATTCATGGTTGATATATATTATCTCATGATGTTGCATTTATTTTTTCTTTAGTGATTATGATTTTTATATCAAAGTTTGTGTTGAAACAGTCTAGTTCGCACCTCACTAGACATGCCTTTGATATTGATTGTTTAGATTTCTTGAATTACATTTAGATAGCTACATCATGCATACTATTTGATAGTGCATATTCTTCGAGGTCATTTATATTAATGGATTTTCAACTTCCATTAGTATCCTGACTCATTTTTGTTTTACTTTAAATTTTACACGATGATATTTAAAGTAACATTCTTTATGTATTCCATCATCTATAACTTAGGAAAATGGAGATTATGATGCCCTCTCTGATTAGATAGTTTGTGTAATTTGTTATTCATATGTTTGTTCATGTATTCACGATCTTTCCCCTTTTAAAAAATTATTTTGTTTCCTTTTGTGTATGAGCGTTATTGAATATCATTTGATTGAGGGTTACCCCCTCCATCTTTTGGATTCTTCCAATAAATCCTAAAGTAAGGAGGCTTACACATTGATGCTTGAGGACAAGTTGGAAGGGGAAACCAACTTTCAGGATTGGAAGGCAAGGGTTCTTCTCTTGATGGAAGAAAATGACTTCAAGTAATATGTTGAGAGTGTGGTTTCAACTCCTACCAATCCACAAGAACTAACAACACACAAGAAGAAAGAAGTGAAGGCTAAGTGTGTGTTGCTAGAGTCGATGAAGGATCACTTAATCCCTCACATTGTTGAGAAGACAACTGCCAAGGATACGGATGATGCTTTGGTGGATCTATACCAAAACAAGAATACAGGAAGGATGCTACACTTGAGGCACCAACTTCAAATTGTCAGGATGACCAGTGAGGATACAATTTTCAGGTACCTTATGAATATCACCCAAATTCAATATCAGCTTGCAACTATTGGGGAGATAGTACAAGATGTTAAGTTGGTGAATTTGGTGTTGAGAGGTCTTCCCACATCTTGGGAACCATTTGTTTAGGGGATCTATGCATGAGACAATATGCCAAGCTTTGAACGATTGTTGACTGATTGTATCCAAGTAGGGACTCAGTTGGCATCCAGGGATGATATGGATGGCACCATGAAATATGGAAGTGATGAGAACTAGACCCTTGCATCCCACACTAGAAGGGGCAGAAGGGGTTCTCCTAGAAGAAGAATTTCTCTAGGAAGAACGGCTTCTTTTGAGAGAGAAGCATCTCTAAAGTCAGTTAGAAAAATGATCTTAGCAAGATCAAATGTTTTGAGTTTCATGACTTTGGGCATTATGCTTCACAGTTTCCACACCTGAGGAGAAGGGGAAGAAGCCAACAAGAATCAACAACACAAGTTGATGAGGTTGCAGATAGATTCTAGGAGGAGATTTTGTTGGTCTTTTCTCTTTCAGGTGTAGTCTCTGGCAAGGAGAATTAATTGGTGGATAGCGAAGCATTTTTCCATATGAAAGGTGTACAAGATTTGTTTGACACTCTCACCAAGAATGACTTAGACTTGTGTGTGTGGCTTGGTATGGGAGCTAAGCATGTAGTATGAGGATCTGGTATAGTACCGTTTTGGTTGGAGTTAGGTGAGATACCGAGGGTGTCAAATGTGTTGTGGGTTCCAAAACTCAGGAGGAGTGTCCTCTTGGTCTTGAATATTGAGAGGAAGGGATATCATGTAGTATTTCAATATGGATAGGTATTTTTTGTTCCCAAATGATATAGCTTCAGATCAACAGTGGTTCTTGGAGTTAGGAGGGAAACATATATAGGATGAGGGGCTAGCCTATGCGTGCTATGGCTAAAAGGAGCAGAGAGATAGATGAGGAGGGGTAGGTAGCTCCATCGGTGGTGGGGTAGGTGGCCCCACTGGTAGCAGAGGTTCAAGGGAGAAAGTGGCTCCATGAGTAGTGAGGCAAGTGGCCCCACTAGTAGTGTCAAATCAGAGGGAGCCAGAGCTCATAGGGAGTCAACCCTCAAGATCGAGTAGGTAGGAGAAGCCTCCTAAGACTATTCATAGGAGATTAGAATTCATAGGAGGTCATCATACTTAGAGGGAGTCAATTTTCAGAGGGAGCATTCAAACTTAGAGTGAACCCGATCTCAGAGAGAGTTAGTTGGATAAGAGGGAGAATCATTCATTCAGATGGATTTCCCCCTCAAGATCAGGTGGGAGAAAGACATCTTCCAGGATTGACAAACAAGTGTCATGGATTGAGGAGGCTAGAAAGGAGGTTCAGAGGTAGGAGGATTCTACGAGTTGTGTTACCTTTAGAAAGGATCCATTTGTTTTAGTAGGTTTTTCTACAGTGACAAAGGAGGGAACCAGTCAGGAGGATTGGGGAGTGGGATTTTCCTTAGTCACAGAGGGAGGAGCCAGTGAGATAGATTGGACAACAATATTTTCTTCAGTGATAGAGGGAGAAGTCATCCAAGAGGATTGAAGTCATTCTCTTGCCAGTATGGGAGACAAAGGTGCATCTGGATGATTTTGGATGGGATACCTTCCTCGCTAAGAGGGAGTGTTGATTTTGTAGCTTCAAGAGGTATTCCCACTAGAGGCCAAGGTTCCATGCATGTGGGAATTTTTTTTGGCACCAGTTCAGCCTTTTGTTTTAGTGAAATCAGCCTAGAAATGAGGCTAGGGCCTCATGGGAAAGTTTAAGGGATTTTTGGGTTTGTGATGGGGTTCCACACCCACAAAAGGAGAATAAAGTATTCTAATTAATTGTTGAGTTTAGGAAGGGCTTGTAAACTCACTCATTGAACATGTATATAAAGGAGTGATGTCAATGCCACATTAGATAATTGTGCATGATGGAGATATCATAAGTGAGGTGCACTTATGCTAGGGGCTTGGAAATTTCAACAAGGGAAATTAAGCAATTGTGAGGCAAATTTTGCCTAGGGTTTGAGGTGATTTTTTGTTTTAGTTTCAGTTTTTCAGCCAAGGAAGGATTATTTCTTAGCCAAGGAGGCACATGTGTGAGGTCACACATGTGAAGGAGGAGGAGAAGTAGCAAGCCGAAGAAGGGGAAACAATTGCATGTGTGAGAAGAGCCACATGTGTGAGAGAGATAGATCGCACATGTGAGCATCTGACCATATGGACAATCTGTATAGTCTATACAACCACATGTGAGCAAGTCGCATGTGTGGTGGAAAAAATAATGCATACTGTACATGTGGAGGTGAAAGGAGGACCACATGTGCAAACTGACATGCAATACAACATATTGTATTGCTGACATCAACAACCGTAATGTTGATGTCAGCATATGTACATGTGGCAACAACAAATTTGTTAGGCATAGGTGATTTTTCAGGTGATTTTACAGAGTGTTATTTTTCTAATTTTTTTCTGTTCTGAAGGACAAGGTTGTCCTTAGAAGTTTTGGTAATTTTCGAGGACAAGGTTGTCCCAGTTTGTGGTCAAAGTGTGTTGACCAAGAGGGCTTGTTTTACCCTCATATTTTCTGAATTTGATAAAGTTTCTAGACCAGAAATTTGTGTCTCAATTGTGTTGATGATTCATCTTTGATCTTTGTGTTTTCGTTGCATATAATTTTTAGTGTAAAATTGTTCAATGATAACAACTAGGGTTTGACTATTAGCTCACTAGGAATCAATTTTCATATTTGAAAATTAGTCACATAGAGGTGTAAGTGAAAATTGACAAATCAATCTTGTTGAAGGCCTTAATTTCTTATTGAATTCTTAGAAATATGGATTTGATTTGAGTATATTTGGGGAGGGTTTGATATTGTGCATGTCTGATTATTAATTTGGAGTCCCTAATAACCATGAGACAATGTGTGCCTTGTTTGTTCGCTAATGATAGCCCTTGCATGAGCGCATATGTTTTCTCTTTCTTGTTTAAGGCTATCCCAATACTCCATTCGTAGGTTGAATTTGTGTTTCCTCTAGGGTCATGGATCACCCCACCCACTCTTGTAACCCCAAGGTTCCCTTTTGAAGCTATAGAAAAATTGAGGATATGGTTGTGTTGGTCTCCCTGTAACACCTTGTTTTTCCCCATTACTGTAATTATGCTAAAAGAATTCATATAATGTGATTATGAAGCATGTATTCATGTTTTGATTAATAGAAAACATTAGACAACTAACTAAGAGGGAAAATACTTGAGTACTGGCCATGATATCACAAGTGGAAATTGATGAAGAAGAATCAATGAATTGAGATGGTTGGTGAGGTGGATTTCCTTATAGGTGGAAGATGAGAAGTTTCAGTGAGGAAAATAGGAAGCTTTCTTAGAAATATTGCATACACTTACAAGAAATAAATACATGTTGATTTTTTTTTCTTCGGGAAGGTATTCTCATGTGCCCTAGGTGTTGAGCATGTGGGAATCATTGTAGGCACCACATTGCATTCTTCGTTTGGTGAAAACCTCCTTTGGAATGAAGCTGGGGCTTCATGGGTTTGGTGATGGGAGTTTTTGTTTAAGGCTAGCCCCATACTCCATTTGTAGGTTGACTCTGTGTTTCCTCTAGGGTCATGGATCACCCCAGCCACTGTTGCCACCCCGGGGTTCCATTTTGAAGCTTTAGAAAAAATGAGGATATGGTTTTTTTGGGATCCCTGTAACACCATGTTTTCTCCCATGACTGTAATTATGCTAAAATAATTCATATAAGGAGATTATGAAGCATGTATTTGTGTTTTTATTAATATAAAACATCATACCAACTGAGAGGGGAAAGCCTCAAGTAATAGCCATGATATCACAAGTGGAAATTGATGAAGAAGAATAGATGAAGTGAGATGGTTGGTGAGGTGAATTTGCTTATAGGTGGAAGTTGAAAAGTTTTAGTGAGGATAACATGAATATTTCTTAGCAAGATTTCATACACTTGCAAGACATCAATACATGTCGATTTTTGTAGCTTCGAGAAGGTATTATCATGTGCCTTAGGTGTTGAGCATGTGGGAATTTTCATAGGAACTGCATTACACTCTTCATTTGGTGAAAAATGCCTTTGGAATGAAGTTGGGGCTTCATGGGTTTGGTGATGGGATTTGTGGGTTTGTGTTGGGGATTCACACCCAAAAGAAAGTATAATTTGATGTTGATTTATGGAGGGGATTCTATGTTGACCCCTAAGACTTGTATAAATAAAGAGGAGGTTATTGTGACATTTCATCATTGTTGAGACAAGTGTGGGAGAGCTTGGAAATTTCAGTCCAAGTGTGGTGACCTCAATCCAACCATGGAGAGAGGATGATTAGACTCAATATCTTGTATTTTTTTATTTTATTGGGAAGGTACCAAAGAGGAGGGGGGACACATGGATATTGGGAGCCAAGGGAGGGAAAGTTGAGACCTAGGAGAGGCTTGACCTGCCAAGATAACCTTGCCACAACCAAGAGGAAGGCTCCACCTAGCTAATATAGGGCAGAGACAAAAATAAAGGGGTTGTTGTGGGCTTGGAAAGTAGCTTAAGTGGCTCATCCTATATGGTACAGGGAAGGGACAACAAGGAAGGGGTTGTTGGGTGGCTAGGCCTAGGAGGGAAAGACTACTAGAGGTGTGTTAAGGTTACACAACATGTACAACAAGTACAATAGGTACATGTTTACAAGTACAATAGGTACAAAAAGTACAAGTGTGCATGTGTCTTAATAGGGTTGTTACAACCAGGTAAAGAGTATGTTACAACAAGGTTGAGGGGTTGTTATAGCCAAGTGAAGGGGTTGCAACAACCACCTCAAGAATAAGACTTGAGGTAGCTTGAATGATGACAAAATAAACAAGTTTTGGAGCTATCTTGAGGCAGAGTGAAAGTTGTTGTAGCAAGGGTAACATCAACATTGAGACAACCTTTAAAGGACTGGGAAAATCAGTATCTTGGATAGAAAATAAGTGTTGAAAGGAATAATAAAATCTTGTGCAGGAATTGTAGAGGAAGAGGAGGGTTAAAGGAGGAAAGGAATTCCCTAACCCTCGTCCTTAGGGAAGAAACATTGGCATGGAAACCAAGGAAGAATTCAACAATATTTGTAAGTGTTTTGGCATACTTTGTTGTGTAAGAATTGGGTCATTGTCCTTGGTATGGGAACCCTTATGTTTTGGTTTAATAAAAAGGTCTTCGGGCTTCAAATTATTGTGTACCTATGTATGATCTAATTGCTAGTTTTAATTTTCCACTGTGCTAAATGCTTACGCATATCAATGTGTTTATGCTTATAGTTAAAATAGTAATTTGTGTATAACTATCAAATACATAGACCAGACCCGAGGTGCAGTAAAAATATAGCATGGTATCAGAGACATGGTTTTAAGAAGGGAAGTTGGATCTGAGTTATTTACACATGTGACAACTCTAAGAGAGAGATGTAGCAATGTTGAGGAGCTATCTCTGAGAGGGAGTTACAATGATTGTTGCAGGTAGTATCAGGTTGGATGTTCTCTCATTTGAGACATGGAGTAGATCATTCAGATGAGGAGTTCACCATGTATATCAATAATGTATAAATAAATATGAGGTCACTGTGACATTTCATCATTGTGGATTTGTGGGTTTGAGTTGGGGCTTCACACCCAAAATAAAGTCTAATTTGATGTTGACTTGTGGAGGGGATTCTATGTTTACCCCTAAGACTTGTATAAATAAAGAGGTGGTAATTGTGACATTTCATCATTGTGGAGACAAGTGTGGGAGAGATTTGAAATTTTAGTCAAAGTGTGGTGACCTCAGTCTGTTGTATTTTTGTTTTTTCTTGCGTAAGTACCAAGGAGGAGGGGGGTTGCAGGGCTGTTGGGAACCAAGGGAGGGAAGGTCGAGACCTAGGAGAGGTTCGAACCACCAAGATAACCTTTCCACATCCAAGAGGAAGGCTCATGATAGATGGTATAGGACAAGGACAACAAGGAAGGGGCTGCCACAGGCTTGGAAAACAACCTAAGTGGCTCAACCTAGCTATTACATGGCATGGATAGTAAGGACAGGGTTGTTGGGTGGCTCGACCTAGGTGGGTGGGACTGCTAGAGGTGTCTTAAGGCTACACAATAGGTATAATAGGTACAATAGGTGTGTATAGGTACACTAGGTACATTTGTATAGGTATAATAGGTACAATAGGTATATGTGTACAAGTACATGTGTCTTAATAAGGATTATATATCTATGTAAAGGGGTTGTTACAGCCAAGTTAAGGGTTTGTTACAACCCCTACCTCAACAATAGAACTTAAGGAAACTTTAGGGCTGACACAATTGTTGGACAGTTGGTTGTCATTCATGTCAACCATTGGAGATTGATGTCAACCATTGGAGAAGTCTAGATGCCCTATAGATGTGGTTGAGATTGATGGTGATTTATTTTTCATTGATGGAGTGGTTGATATTAGTATATGTGATGGGTGCATTTGATGAATTCTACATGAATCCCCAAAGGTGTGGTTACGGTATGCCCTGGAGGTGTGTTTATGGTACCTGAAGTTGGTTGAGGAATATGGACATGAATGACAATGTAAATGTAGGTAAGACACTCATATATGGATATTTTCTATCGTGTTGTTTCCGATGATAGGTGGTATGCCACCCGGTTCCTCACGGTTAGGGAGATATGGCCTTGTGAAGTTGAAAGCCCTGAAGAATGGTTAAGAATCCCCTAAGTGGTTACAAGTCAATCAATGAATGGGTAAAGTGGTTGTGACAAGAAAGTACAAGAATCCCTAAGAATAAGGAAAGAGGTTACTATGAAAAAGTATATAAACACCTAAAGGAATATCTCATAGGATACACACACTTACATTGAATCTTTATCTTGTGAATGGTTTGGTCTAATATTTGGTCTATTGGGGAATCTGAGGTTGAGTCTATGGTGACGAAGAAGGAGTGGAAAAAGAGTGAAATTTTCATAGCTTCAAAGAGCGAGGGTTTCTGTAAAACCCTAATTTGGCTGGCCCTTGCAGGTTAGGCATAAGGTGTCCCGCGAGGCACCCTTGCGGTTTGCCTAGGAAACGTCACATGAGGCCCCATGTGACAGGTAGTCTTTGTCCCACGAGGACAAGACAAAAGTGAAGGAGGATGCTTGTTCCTGGTTTTTGAGGTATAAGGTGAAGCTACATGATTGTGTATCAGGTTCAAAGGCACCAGGTCAGTTACAGATGTAAATGGTACGTTATTGTATGTGTTATGAGGTTGCATGTTGGTGATATTGAGGAGCATGCTTGAGGCATGTGTTTGTGAGATTTGGTATATGACTTGAGGCACATCTTGGATGTATGGTACATGTTGGTTCATATCTTGGTTATATTGGTATATGGTGTATGGCATGATGTGGTATATGGTTGAGACACTTGTTATGGTTGATGTGCATGGTTGGCACATGATATAGTACATGGAATGGTACGTGATTGATACATAGTATGGTGTTGATGTACATTGTTGATATACATGGTTGATACATGGTATGGTATAGGATTGATACTTGGTATGGTGTTGATGTACATTGTTGATATACATGGTTGATACATGGTATGGTACATGATCGATACTTGGTATGGTGTTGATGGTTGATGGTTGATGCATATGGTATAGGTTATGGTGCATGGTTGATGCATAGTTTGGTACAAGTGTTGGTGCATGGTTGATGCACGGTTTGGTACAGGTGTTGGTGCATGGTTGATGCACTTGTTGAGGTACAGGTTTTGGTACACGGTTGATGTTTGGTATGGTATAGGTTGATGGTTTGGTACATGCTTTGGTAGTTGAGACACATATATTGTGATGGTATGTTGGTGATATTGATACATGCTTGGTATATTCATGTGTTGGTGTTGTTGGACATCTATTTGAGAGGTGTCCTTGGTATATGATCCATGTGAGAGGATCTAGTTGAGTATCAGTGGCAGTGACTGGTTGGATATAGACATATTTATGTGATAGGTTGGACACCGTGACAGGTTGATGTGATAGTGTCAGTGACAGTGGAAGTGACATTGACAATGGCAGTGGTAGTGATAGTGGCAGTGACAATGGTAGTGACAGTTGGTATACATTTATATTTCAGGGTCGCAGGACGAGGCAAGGAAAAGGGGTTGTATCCTTCTTCGAGTTGGTGCCGGAGAATACAAAGAGTTGGATCTTCCTTCAGGTTGGGGCTTGAGAATCATAGGGTTGTAGCATCCTTCTGGTTGGATCAAGAGAATTCAGGGAGTTGTAGCTTCCTTCATGTTGGTGCTTGTAAATTAGGGGGTTGGTGCCTCCTTCCAGTTGGTGCTGGAGAAATTGGAAGTTGGTGCTTCCTATGAATGTATTATTCATATATATAAGAAATGATTCTGTGGTTTTCTCCCATTTGGGTTTCCATGTAAATTCGGGTGTATTGTGTACTTGATGTGATGGTATTGATGTGATGTTTCTTATGTTTATATGCTCATGATA
>JASDQU010283531.1:0-14487 GCA_032191745.1 Picea mariana
TTATGCTTAGAAGTAGTCATTCTACTTTAGGTTACTTTTTCTTGTTTAGTGTTTTTAATCTTTTTTTTCCTACCCTCTCGTCTAAACTATCCTTTGTGCTATTGATAGATGCTTCCTCCACCGGCCCATCACATTGGTTACACCGACGGTGCCAGCCGTTGGACACAAAATCTTGCTTCGGCTACTTGGGCTCTCTATACCCCCTCACATGAAATGTTACATTCAAACGACATATGTTTGGGGCCAACAACCAACAACCAAGCCGAATATACTGCTGTCATTGGCCTCCTGGCTGACGCCCAGCGTCATCATATTCGTCACCTTAGCGTCTTCCTCAAGTCTCAACTAGTCATTCTCCATCTCAATAATGTATACCGTGTACGCGATCTGTGCCTCTTTCGCAAATACCTAGGTTAGACTGTTATCTCGACATTTTGATTCCATTAAATTTACACATATTCCACGACAATTGAATCAAACAACAGATGAAATAGTTAACATGGTGTTAGATTGGCATATATCACATCAAGCTACACATACATAACACATCTCATACATCCTGTCATAGCATATAGATAAGATAGACATCATCATCATTATCAACAAAAAACATATGTAAACAACACCAGGATCTCAAAAAAGATGTATACTCATATATATATATCAAGGCCTATCAGGCCATCCGAATGTTTACATACAAAAAATACATATGTCCGCAGGCTAGTGCCACACCTCGGTACAAAATCGGCTCACCAGCCTATATATGATCAAAAACGTATACAATATACATCCATCAGGGTGCCTCTATTGCACCCCTAGCTGCTCCTCCCTCAGGAGGAGGTGGTGGCCCACCCCCACCTGCCCCAGGCGGTGGTGGTGGAACACCTGCAGGACCCAATTGCCCCGGCGGCAGGCATCCACTAGTCATCGTGGCGAGCACGGCTGCTCGTCGCACTATACCCCGCCATGGTGGCGGTAACCCTATGCACTGCTCCAGGAACCCCTTGTCCTGGATACGGATCCACATGCCCTCAGGCACGTCCTATAACACCGTCTCCAGACAACGACGTATATCATCAAAATCTACTCTGGCTGTCGCTGGAGGAGCATGTGATGGCCCCGCACCAGGGTCATCATATCAGTGCCTCCTCACCAATCTCTCGGGCTCTGCTGGTCGCCCGATAGCCTCATCCCACCGATGCCTCTCTCCACGCGGTAGTCTCTCCAGCTCTCGCTGAACCGACGCTCACTGCAACTCCACCTCATGCCCGCGAGGTGCCAAATCTGCACATGCACAAAAACAAACAAACACACGATCATATCAGCGTCTATATCACATATGAACTGGTATATCAAAAAATAACATAAATCACAACATACACAATAATCCACATACCTCGATGGTCAAAAACCTCCCCAGAAGGCAGCACCATGTTCGGATCATCCCGGAAGTCCACCCCAGCATAGGGGTATCGAAGTATGACCTGCGGCATCTGCGACCATATCTATGCCGCCTGCGCCATAAAATAATGCCCACCTTCGCCACCACCGTGGCGAACCAAAACTGATGACCACCGCCTCAAACGCAGCTCTCGTGCCCCTGGTGCCTCTAATAGAACCCTCGAGTGCAGTATCGACACCCTCTCCAAGAACCAGGCAACCGGGATAGAACCAAACGTGAACTCTCCGGTACCTGTGGATCGACATCGATCCAACTGCGCGATCATCCGCGCATGTAGATTCAACCCCCATGCAAACCGCTCATGGCCCACCACCACCCTCTCCAGCACCAGTAGCTGGCCACCGCTAATCCGTTGGGTCGCAAGTGACCCATACACGCAAACAATCATCGCCGCTATGCAATGATGCGTCAGGGAATCTAGACCACTCACACTCACTATAGTCCCAGACATGTATTTCTTGCCTGAGAAATATCGCTCAGCGATCTCCCGCAGGTGTGTGTCCCTCGGCAGCACAAGCTCTGCGGGCAGTGGCGTTCCCCGGAAGGGGAGTCCAGTCAAAAAATAGACATCCTACACCGTAGTGAAGGGGATCTGCTCTCCTCGCATGAGGAAGCAGTGCAGCTCTGGACTCCACATCTGGAGCAGAAACTGCAGTAAATACTCCTGTGCTCGTATCAACGGGCACTCAAAGAACTTTAGCAACCCACAGGTTGCTAAATCCGCTTGCACCGCAGGCCCTACATTGGCCACAACATCTCGCAACTGCGACCAGTCTCTCTCACACCACTGAACATCCATAGTCACTGCTAGCCACGTGCACACAACACAGAGTCCTATATCAGCCTATGCAACCATCCAATGCATCAAAAAGACTCATTTTTCACCCCGTAAAACTTCCCTCAAAGGCGCGTTTTTTTACCCACAGGCGTGCACATATGCGTGTCTGTTCACTACACAAGCGTGCATCTATGCGTGCCTATTCATTCAACAGGTGCACTCGCAAGCGTGCCTGTTCATTACACAGGCGCGTTGTTAAGCGTGCCTGTCCAAGCTTACAACCGCGCACTAGTGCACTACTGTCCACCTCACAGGCGTGCCTCTAGGGCGCGCCTTAAATTCCCACTCACGCGCACCCATGCGTGTCTATTATATGGACAGGCGTGTATGTATACGTGCCTTCCACTGAATCGCCCGCGCATGCGAGCCCACATCCTATGAAAAATTCCCCCAAACCCTTTATATGGCCCCCCGTACCTACCCTGCCCAAAAATTGGAAACCTATTTCTATGCAGGATGATCAAACCACTAAACTGATACTCGCACACCGTCGATCGGATACCCTGTGCTCCCTGAAACTCCAAATCTCCTCTGCAATCTACTCATCCAATCACTGTAGTAGCAGGTACAAATGAGGTGGCAATGTGGGCCCTACAGCTATATATAGGCCTTTTGCCAAACTTCCACTCAACATTCCGAAATTCCAAGTTGTCCATTTTTCAAACCGTCTTCAGCCATGGGATTAGCATCCCGCCGCCTACATCACGGCTGTCCCTGGGTCACTTTTTGTCCTAGGCCCCCGGGGCACCATTTTTTCCATATCATGGTCAGGTACGCATGTGCATAGTCACATTTGTCAAATACAAGCTCATATCTTTGATTCTCTTCAGATAGTGTTCACTTTGGGTATTTGGTTGTTATGTGCGCAGGTACTTGCTCATCGATCATCAACATCATCCCTTCAGGTATATATTCAGCACTGACATGTAGTCTCTCCCACTGTATTGCATTTACATTTCCAGTCACACCCTCTAATATTGGCCTTTAGGATCCTCATTCCCGGCTCTGCAGTACCTACACCTCCATTTGCATCTTCGGTACTGTAACCCAGTAGCATTCTCATCCACATGAGTTGTCCCATTCATAGCACCTTTTGGCACTTTTGACACTCATGCTGTTCTTCATTACCCTTTAGGGATGGGAGTCCCAATAGTCTTTCATCATGTCATGAATCAGCCACATACTCTTTCTCTTCATTTTGCTAGCTTTCCCACATGGACTCCCAGATTATCTCTTTATGGTTCTATTTTTTACCTGCACCTCCACAGGATCATGAGCCCTTCATTTCATCCACACTCAGTTTGCCCATCTGCGAACCTACCCTCATTTTACCTACCTCATACAGAAACTCACCAATGGGGCGCCCACCCTTCATCAGTTTCCCAAGACAATTCTGCCCTCCCTAGGGCACGCATTTCACACTGGGGCACCCATTTCTGTATTTGTACATTTCTCCCCAAAATTATTCATTATTTATTGTACAAACACCTTTATTTCTAGTCATTACATTTTCTTTTGTCATCACCGTTGGCGACTTGCTTTCTTTTGGCCACACGCAACCCATGTCACCCTTGGTTGGAGCATTACTTATCATCTACTCTTGCCGGCATCGTCCATATCTTCAGAGTACTCCATAGGTTAGTTACCTCTACCCTCTGAATTTGTTCACCTTGTCCCGCCTCTGGCACAACTTATCACCGGTCTTGTCGTCCCCCTGACACTCGACCTTGTTACACGGTTGTGGCCACTATTTCTCTCATACATCCTCCAGCCAAGGGAAGTATTGATTCTTCCCACTTCTTGACTTCATCCATGTACCTCTGCCACTTCCTCACCTCAGTATATTCCACGAAGCCCTTTGCTTCTCGGAGTCGCGTTCCCCTTTTGTCGACATCAGCACATTTTTCCAGAAGGGCGACAGTATCTTGATTCTCATTCTCTATTTTAATGAGATATCTCAGACGGCACAGGGTGAAACACCATTGCTCCCTGTTGTCGTTGGCCCCCATAACATTCGACACCAACACTTTATCATGTTATGGTGGGTCTTACTTTGTGACTATTGCAGTTATTTTTGTCATTTGCCGAAGACCTCTGAACTTGGTAGGGCCATCAATGCCCACATAATCGTCGCTGCTTATTACCGCGATCATTGCCTATTATTCAGAGTATGTTCCTTTGCAGAATTGTCTCCTTCCTTTGTCATTACCGCCCCCGAGGGCGCTGCAGTTGTCTACACCAACACTTCCGTCATCTTTTTCAGAGTTACATAACACGAGCATGGGGCATGCCCGCCTCGTTTGTACACAGTTTTCTATTTTTCTGCACAACTCTCAAAAGGTCGGGTCCTACCGGTTCCTTTTTTCTCCAATGGATCACTCTGAACGGTCCCACTATTGCTCTCCCTTACAAAAACATTCTCAGTAGAAGAAACATTGATGGATTTTGGCTATACATATGCTCCTAACCTCATCCATTAGGGGGCATCTGTTATCACTGAAATTTCGTCCGCACATGGCGACAAGAACTCTGCATCGTCAAAACAGCAATGAAGTCATTCATGGCACTGAATTAATTTCACAACATTCCAGAAGGGTCAAAAACTATACAAAGTAACCAAAAATTGAAGGGCGCTTTACAGTAGTTTGGTGCACGAGCACATGCGCTGGACAGGAATGTACTATGCACGCATGCGCGCATGACGCGCGGATGTTAGCGCAAAAACCTGTGCACCTACTAAAACGGCACATTTATTGAATTGGTCGGCCTCCCAACCACTTATGGACCAGCTCCCAATCTGATTTGACTCCCAAATCCGAGCTGAATCCGCAGGGTAGGCGGGTTAAAGACCTAATGAATCCCTAAAGACCCCTTTTCACATTTTGAAGGGGTTACATAATCACCCGATGATTTGCTATAAAAAGCCATGAAGAAACATCATTTTCGCAAGGAATTTCATATATTGTTATGCTGCTAAGATTGTCAAGGACTCATTCTTTGACGATAACACATTGGCAACATTTCATAGAGCCATTCATCTCTCCATTGAGTGGATGTGCTGTGAGTTCTTTCACTATCATTCTCATTTCTTCGCATTGTAAGGAAAGCAAGTTTGTGAGGGCCTCAAGAGCCTTCCTTTGGGGGAAGAAGGAACCACAGTTATCTTCCTTCATTGTGCTCTGATTTCATCAATTGACCAGCTCAAAAACATTGGTGATATTGGTCTTTTTTGTGTTTGTTGTTTCTTTCTCTTTATGCTCACAGTTTTAGTTTGTTTTTATTTGATTCTTGCTTATAGTTTGTTTTGCTTCCTCTAACCTTTCCTTCCACAGATGTCATGCTCTGCAAGACCCAACAGGGCATGTAAGCACCCTCGATTTTCTCACCAAGTGACGAATTGGGTGCGAACACTACATAAGTCTTTGAATTCGTTAGAGATGTATTCTCCACCATTATCGCTCCTCAGATCCTTCACTTGCTTCCCCGACTCTTTCTCCACCAATTATTTAAACTTATAGAACTTTGAGAATGTTTGGTCCTTCTTCTGCATGAAGAAGATCCAACATTTACGAGAAAAGTCATCAACAAAAATAACATAATACTTATGTTTTGTTTTTGAAGCAACCAAGAATGGTCCACACACGTCTGTGTGAATTCTCTCCAGGATCAAGGAAGCATGATTCTCCTTTTCATGAAAGGTGGACTTTACATAATTCCCCATGGTGCAACCCTTGCACTGATCTAACTGAGCAAGTGTTCCCATTGGATGTCTAGTAGATAATTGTTGCATGATTTTCAAGGCTCCATGATAAATATGGCCCAATCGCCTATGCCATAATTCACTCTCATCCCGGATCACAACTTTTTCTTCCTTTCCCATCATGGCAGTGCAACCATATACCTCCATAGTAGAGATTCTTAACTCGAATATGTTGGCCCTTGAACAAGTTTTGAGGAATACTTGGTCATATTTGACCATTTTTGGGACTTCGACAGCTTATCGAAGATGAAGTGCAAAGTGAAGTGGAGATTGTGGAAGCTAGACCTCCTTTTTGGGTCCTTTTTGGGTTTTTGGGTATATGTAATGAGAAAGGGATGTCGGCCTGTGGGCTTACCCATGCTTAGGCCCACTTTTGTAATGTATAAATAGATATCTAGGTGATGTAAGTAGATGAGGAGAAGATTATCCAAGGGCTTGGTGCTAGAATTGATCTATGTGATTGACTTACAGAGATGAGTGCAAATGTTGTAAGTGTTGAGTGCACAGGTTGTAAGGAGGCTCTGTGCTAGATATACTCGAGGAAGGAGGATCTGGCAAGGTGTGCATAGATCTCCTATCCTATGCAGAGTAGGATTTTGATAGCTTTGTGCTGTAACCAAATTGACTGAAGCTAATAAAGAAGAAGAGTTGGTGGACGTAGCCCCAGGGTGGGGGTGAACAACGTAAATACTGTGTGTTGTGCTTTGTGTTTATTCTTAGATGTTTTGTATTGTTGAGTGCCTATATGTGATTAAATAGACTTTGTTATGCTTAGTGCTAGAGATGTATATGAATGCTAAATCCGATGTGTATGAATATGCTAAGTGCTTGGTATACCAGATCTGATTTGTCTTGTTGTTGCTAAGTGCTAAAATAACCTATACCTAAGTGAATGATGTGATGCTTTGTTATGTTGGTGAAGTAGATCTAAGTGGAATATTGATGAATGATCTATGCTAAGTGATTTGTAAGTGATATAATCAAAGATCTGTGTCCCAGCTAAGGTTGCAAATGCCTGAGTCTTGCAACCACCCCTGCCTCTACCTCAGGTGAGACTTCATCTGCTTCACAGGTGTTTCCGAAAGGGTCGGTAGTTAGGGTTTTGTTGGTGCATTGTTGTAGCATTGAAACCCAGGTCTGCCCCTATCCCAACAAATGGTTCCATTTCCATGAATGAAACTGTGATTGATGGGAACTAAGGTAGAAGAAGCTTTGTCCAAAGATTCATCCTGAAACTGTGGAAGCTCTGTGCCTGGATCTGTGCCCTAGTGCGCAATATTTTACTTGATCTGAAAATCTTTGTGTTGAAATGAGAAGGGAAGATCTGAAGAAAAGAAGCGAGATCTGAACGCTTTGTGCTCTAAGAAAGATAAAAGTGGAAGTTTCTGAAGAAAAGAGGTCAGATCTGCAGAAAAGAGGTAAGATATGTAAGCTCTGTGCTCTGATAAAGGTAAGAATAGTAGAAAAAGTTTTATATCTAAAATCTTTGTGCACTGTAGAGGTAAGATAAGTGAAATTTTTTGTTTCTAGCATATGGATCTAGGTATGTTTGATAGATTATGTCCTAGCTTGAAAACTAGGGCATTAATAGATGAAAGAAAGTTTGATATGAGTATATCTGATAAGAATAATGATAGATATGTTATACCTATGCATAGAAAGAATGTTTGGACTAACAAATGGATGCAGGATCCTAGAAAGACTTTTTTGCAGGCTAGCTACCATGATCCTGGTGCGCAACACAGAAGAAGTTGGGGATCATTTAAGAGAAAGAGAGGATTAACCCTCTATTATAGTTGCAGAAGATCGAGACATCTTGTTAAGGAATGCCCTGGGAAAAGACCTAGTTGTCTTTGTTGCAAAGCTATGGAGCATGAAGTATTGGATTTCCCTAGAATTATTGCTAAGCTTGAAAGAATGAATATGAAAGAAGAAAACCCTAAGGTAGATCCAGAAATAGAAGAACCCCATAGAGAATTAGAAAAGATATTACTATAGATGAAAGATACCTTGAATGACCACTTACATGTTAGATTATCAGAGGTCTTTAACGAAAAAGAATGCATCGAGGTAAGAATAGGAGACTTCCACATTGACTGTGTTCTGGATGAGGAAACACAGGTGAATGTTATGACAAAGAGAACTTGGGAAGCTATAGGAAGGCCTATTATGATCCCTTCACTAAGAGGAATAGGGTTATTCAGAGGGAAATTGGTTAACCTATGTGGAAGGCTCACTTAGATATCTATGAATGTCAGTGGAACTTCGACCGAGGAATATTTTGAGATTATCAAATTTATTGAGGACAACGCCCCATTTACTATGTTACTTGGAAAACCTTGGATTGAAAGAAATCAAGCCAGAAAGAAGGAAGAAGAAATTTTTTTAGAACAATAGAGACAAGGGTTAAAAGATTTCATGACTAGAAGGATTATGCAGTTGATTGAAGAACAAAAGAATAGCTCAAATCTACTTGACACTAGAAGACCAAATATCAAAGCTGCAAAATCATTAGGGGACTCACAGAAGATTAGAGTATCTGTATTAGATATAGACGAAGTAGTACCCCTGAGTCTTGTGATAGAACCTCAGCAACATGAAGTGAATATGCCCAAGGAAAATAAGAATCAGAACGAGAAAAGAACTACCGAGATGAAGATCACGAGGAAGAAGGCTAGGAAGCTAAGTAAAAAGAGAGCTAAGATCAATAGAATATAGAGGGTTCCAGAGGGAACCTCTCAGAAAGAAACTTTGCAAAATTGGAGCTTCTTCAGGATATCAGAACAATGACATGGGTCACTTCGCCATGGCGAAGTAATATAGTCGTTGGAGGCTGATATATCCGTTCGAATGTCGCTCCGAACGGATCAAAAAGCATTGATGGCTCATCACCAGACCGTTAGACCACACCATAAAATATAGAACAAGAGTTAATGAATCCCCATATCCGTTACTAACGATATTTTACAAAGTTACTTAATTATTCCATCGCGCCATGCACAGAAGACACTTTTTCTAATTACGAATTTGACTCCGCAGACTACATGAATTGTGAATAGTGATTACTCCACTCTTACTCTTTACAGTACCTACATTACTTTGAGAACCTGAGATATTGTTCTTGAGAATATATGTCCGACAAATTTAGTGCATCTAAATAATATGTAAGAGAGGTCCTTGCTAGCCTCAAATCCGAAAGAGTCATATCAGAGAGAGGATTGTCTACAGGTTTACATGCATCATTGATGAGAGGAGTGCAAGCCTCCCTGTCAATTGCTCGAGCAGGAACATCCCGAGCCGGCGCAGAAAGAAGAACCAAACATAAAGACAATATGGCCAACGAGAAGTTGGTTCCATCCATTCTACCTTCTTACATACCATGTTTGAGCGGTGTGAGCAATAGAGACAGTGTGCCTAGAGACTTTGAGTACACTCTAGTTATTGAGTACCTGCCAAAAGGGGTACGTGTAGTTCACATAGATCACAACAAGATCGCAGCATTGAAGTTTAGTGACTTCAACCTGGGAGATCATAAAGTTTACAACATGCTTTACCCGTACAAGTACCTAACCAGAACCAAGGGAAATAATTCAAAGATCATCCATCAACAATGGACAATGAACCTCGTGTAGTCCACTCTACTCAAATTTATGAAGATACCACTCTTCGACATACACTAGGAGGTGAATTATTGTGTGAAGTTGTTACTGGTGAGTTACCATGGAGGATACTTAAACTGTCGCATAACATTTGATCTAGTGTTGATCAATCAGATCACTGGGCTTAGCATGCAGGGCCTTGATCCCCATGATTACTATACTAGAAAGACCACGGATCACTCTCTTTCTCATAAGATCAAAGAAGCTTATGGCGATGTTGAGAAAGGTGTGCAATGCTACAAGGTAGCTTCTATTGAAAGTGGTGTAGTGTGCCTCACATGTCAACTGATCGCAGGGAAGTTGGTATGCAAGAATCGACCCATGCAAGTATCCGGATTTGTAGTCAACCTCATAGGAAAGTGTGCAGAGGGACTACATATGAACTGGGTGAAGTACCTGGTGAATCAACTAGAGATTGACTGCAGAGAAGCCAAGGATTAGGGGCATGAATTCCATTTGTGATGGCTCTTGATATTTATAGCTTTTGTTGCATGGGAGCTACCGGAAGGTGCAACCTTCCTAGACATCGACCCCTTTGAACCACTGGTTGCGAAGTTCAGTACACTGTGGTACTCGAATGATATGAAAAAGAAATGGAAATCCAATGTCTTCTTCCAGACTTACTACACCTAGTTGAAGCTCGCCATCCAATCCGAGCCTCGAGTGACCCTGAATACTTTACACAAGTTTCGACCTTTGATGAAGTTCAGCATGGACCTCCATTTCATATATATTATAGCACGCACTGATGAGCATAAGAAATAGATTCAGTATTATTATAAGATGAAAAAAGAAGACCTAGAGGAGATCACCAAGGAATGGTCGGCGAAACTCCTTATTTCAGCAGACCCCGCATAAATGTCTGACATCGACAGCCTAGAAGCTGCATAGGATACACCTGGGCCCAGTAAGACAAAGAAAATAAAGAAGACAAAGAAGGCTGAGGAAGTCTAGGATATAGACATCCTATATGTGAGGATGTCTTCCATTACACAAGATCAAGGAGGTGATGGTGAAGACTTAGAAGAAGTCAAACAAAGACCAGAAGATGAAGTAGAAATCATAAAGAAGAGGAAGGGTTCACCTCTGGAACCTTCCTCCTAGAAGAAATTGAAAGCACCCGTAACTAAGTTGCAGACCACGCTCACTCCAGATGAATTTAGTTTCCTCATCACAACTATGAATGAATCTATAGAAGAGATAGCATAAAAGCAGGAAGCTAAGCAAGAGACAATGTACAACATAATTGAGATCGAGCTCCAAGGAGTGTAGCAGACACTTCATTCTAGCCATGCAGTCTTCACTGTGCCCCTGCCAGAAGGAACAACAGAAGAGGGAGATGAACCAGTCCAACTCCACAAGATTGCTGACACAGTCAAAGTACGCCTTCAGAAAGCACAGGAAGAAACAACACAGGCCACCCAGGCCTTAAATAAAGCACAGGAGGAAATCATCGAACAATGTTGAGCTGTGCGACAAGAGAAGGACACTCTTAAAGTGAAATTTGAAGAAAACAGAGCGAAGATTGAAAAAGAGAAAGAGTAGTTGTTCGCGAAGCAGATAGGGATTGAAGAATAAGTCAACAGAGCATTTCGCTCTGTGAACGACTTAGAGAAGAAGGCAGAAGAACCCATAGAATTCCAAGTGATGAAGCTTGTTGAAGTTATTCAACAAATTCAACAAAGAGCCATGGAATTAGAGCTTCAGACCATACCAATTACCCTGCAAGAAGTGCACAAACAACGATAAATGACTACCCGAAGCATAGTAGAAAGTATTAAAGCACTCACTGAGGAATGAAAATAGTTAAGTAGCAGAAGTGTGCAAATATATGAGAACCTAATTGAGAATCCATAATTGTATAAAATGGAGTCGTAGCTCTAGGAGGCGAAGCATGAAGCTGAAAAGCGACAGGTGCTACTGAAGGCCCTATCACCCATAGAGAGAATGAAGTGGTCTCACAAGAAGTGCACCGCCCAACAATAGATCCATACTATTCAAAGCAAGGTAATGGAAGTAACTCAACAACTTCAACCTGTGCAGGATAAGGTATGTCATCTATTTATAGAGATTGAGGGCCAAGGAACAGAGCTGGAGTAGGTCATGAATTCAGCATAGAAATTCTTATAAGGGCTGTTGAATGACACACTCATCCAGGAGTTCGTCGAGCAAGAGGCCATGGAACAACATCGGTTCGAAGCAGCTCGAGGCATTCAAAGCAGAACTAAACAGACCTGAGTGACTCGAGATGAGTCACAAGTGAGTGATGGGGGCCTGTTGGCCCTTGACCAATTTTTGAGGAATACTTGGTCATATTTGAACATTTTTGGGACTTTGATATCCTATCGAAGACGAAGCACAAACAAAAGCAGAGATTGCGGAAGCTAGACCCCCTTTTTGGGTTTTTGGGAATATGTAACGGGAAAGGGATGTCAGCCCGTGGGTTTACCCACGCTTAGGCCCACTTTTGTAATGTATAAATAGATATCTAGGCGATGTAAGTAGAGGAGGAGAAGATTAGCCAAGGGATTCATGTTAGAATTGATCTATGTGATTGACTTGCAGAGTTGAGTGCAAGTGTTGTAAGTGTTGAGTGCACGGATTGTAAGGAGGATCTGTGCTAGATCTACTCGAGGAAGGAGGATCTGGCGAGGTGCGTGCAGATCTCTTGTCCTATCCAGAGTAGGATTTTGATAGCTCTATGTTGTAACCAGATTGACTAAAGATAATAAAGAAGAAGAGTTGGTGGACGTAGCCCCAGGGTGGGGGTGAACCACGTAAATACTGTGTGTTGTGCTTTGTGCTTATTCTTAGATGTTTTGTATTGTTGAGTGCCTAGATGTGATTAAATAGAATTTCTTATGCTTAGTGTTAGAGATTTATATGAATGTTAAATCCGATGTGTATGAATATGCTAAGTGATTGGTGTACCAGATCTGATCTGTCCTGTTGTTGCTAAGTGATAAAATAACCTAGACCTAAGTGAATGTTGTGATGCTCTGTTATTTCGACGAAGTAGATCTAAGTGGAATATTGATGAATGATCTATGCTAAGTGATTTTTAAGTGATATAATCACAGATCTGTTTCCTAGCTAAGGTTGCAAATTCCTGATTCTTGCAACCACTCCTGCCTCTACCTCAGGTGAGACTTCATCTGCTTCACAGGTGTTGCCGAAAGGGCCGGTAGTTAGGGTTTTATTGGTGCGTTGTTGGTGTGTTGTTGTAGAGTTGAACCTTGGGTCTACCATTGGGCCAACAGAATCCCTATATTTTTGACTTGACCTATTGTTTTATGTCACAGGATGGATTTTCCATCGCTGAAAACAACATCATAGCCTCTGTCCTCCAACATTACGACTCAGACCAAGTTTTTCTTTAGACCTGGAACATGCATAACATCTTTCAATTGAAATGGTTTACCTGAATCCCTCTGAAAGGTAATGGTACCAATGCCATTTGCACTGTATCGTCCATCGTCACTGATCTCTATATTCATTTTGAGATCTCTCTCCTCCAAGTCACTAAAAAGCTCCTTATCTCCCGTCATGTGGAAGGAAGCGCCACTATCCAAATAGCACACCGATCCAAATGCACTTGACACCATGCATGTGATCAAGGAGAATTCAAGTTCAAATTGTGAGGCAAGGGCCTCACCAGCTACAGATCCAACAACCTTCTTGTTCTTCTTCTTCTGCAGACAGTTAGTAGTGAGATGCCCATGTTCGTGACAGTGAAAACACTTCACTTTGGACAAATCCATCTTCTTTCCTTTAGACTCAGATTTTGAATGGAATTTATTCCCCTTTCCCTTTCCTTTCCTTGGAAGCCAAAGCACAATTCGGTTCATCATCATTCTTTGATGAAGATCCATCTCTAGTGTTCTGCCTGAATTCCTCCTGCACCAAATCTGACCATAGTCGTTCCCAATCTGGCAATTTTTGCGTTCCATTGACAGAGTCTTGATAACTGTGCCAATTCTTGGGAAGTCCTAGGAGAGCTAAGCTCACCAAATCATCATCAGCGACTTGTTGGCAGCCAATTCAATTTTTTTTGATTGCCCTAAAAAGATGCCTACACCTAATTGTCTCCTAAACAACAAGTCATCGTCGCATTTTGCAACTAGACATTTGTTTCATGTTTGCGACAATTGCAATTTGATTTCGTTTCAGTTTTCACAACTGAAAGTGTGAAAACCCCTCGATCGTTACTTGGACTATCATGATCTTCTTATTTGATATGACTTTCAAACTATATCCATTCGCTTTGATTGCACAACTTGATTTCTTTGGTAAAGCATTGAACATGTTAAGTTATGAGTTCTGTTTGATTTCATAAGAGTCACGATTGATTTTGGCTCTATATATGATATGATTCTTATTGTTTTGAGCTCTTAACTTATCGATTTCATAAATTCATTTGTTGCAATGTTTTTACACTTTTATTATGCCAAAAAACGCATGGGTTATATATCAATTTGGTTTCATATTTGACTGGCAATGTTTTACACTTGTCGCATTGGTAAAACCTTTGGATTTACATGTTTCTTATTTGGCCTACTTAACCATTGGTTTCACAACAATGCATAGGCGTTGTGGTTAAATCTTTCACATATGACTTTTGATATAATCACCATGTTAATGTTTTTATAACTATTGGCATGTTGAAGACTCTTTGGCACCTTGGTTAAAATACTTATATGAGTTGTTACAAGACATTGGCGCATGGTTGATTATTTGATTTTGTTTTCAAATTGATTGATTTATGGCT
>JASDQU010283532.1:0-10778 GCA_032191745.1 Picea mariana
GCATTTCTTTGATATAATTGGTTTGAGAAATAAAAATTCCTTGATTGCTTTGATGTATCTAAAGACCAAGAAAGAAGGATAGTTCTCCAAGTAATGAAATTTCAAATTCATTCTGCATGTCCTTTGCAAATTTCTGGCTTAACCCGTCATCAGTACTTCCAAAAATAATATGATCAACATAAAATTCAATTAATAAAATACTATCCTGAGTTATCTTGATGTAGAGGTTGTTGTCTACATTTCCTTTTTTAAACCCTTCCTGCTGTAAATATTTATCCAATCTAGAGTACCATGCTCTAGGATCTTGTTTTAGACCATATTTAATTTACACACATAATTTGCATTCTCTGACAACTAAAATCCTTCTGGTTGTTCAATGTAGACTTCTTCTTCAATTTCTCCATTGAGAAATCTAATGTCACGTCCATCTGATACACTTTAATATTTTTGGAGCATGAGTAAGCTAAAAACAAACGGATTTCTTCCATTCTGGAAACTGGGGCAAATGTCTCTTCAAAGTCGATTCTTTCAACCTGTGCATATCCTTTACATACCAATCTAGCTTTGTTCCTTGTAACCTGTCCATTTTCATTCAATTTATTCCTGTATACCCACTTTGTGTTGATCACATTCTTTTCCTTTGGTCTTGGAACCAATTCCCAAGTGTCATTTTTCTCTATTTGATCCAATTCTTCATCCATGGCCTTATTCCAAAATTCATCCTTACTAACCTCTTCAAAAAAAATTGGTTCAGTTGTAGATGAGAGTGCTAGGTGCGTTTGTTCTAGAGAATGGATTCTTCTTCTAGTCTCAACTCCTGCATCTTTGTTTCCGATAATCTGATCTAAAGGATGATTCTTATGTACTCGTCTACTAGGTGTATTTGGAGGCACTTGCTGAACTTGCTCTTCTTCTTCTATCATATTCTCTTCATCGTCCTCTTCTACTTATTTTTCATCTTCTACTTCTTCTTCATAAAGTTGTTCCATTGATTCATTTTCTTCTTCCTTTAATTTTGGTCTACTTGTTTCATCAATTGTTACGTTGATGTTTTCCACAACTTTGTTCAATATTAGGTTGTAACACTTTTACTCTTTCCTTGTACTTGAGTAACCAACAAGTACTTCTTTGTCCACATGAGAGCCAAACTTTTCCATTCTACCAACTTCTCTTTTGATGCAACATTGCTTCCAAAAACTCTGAAGTGCTTCACATTTGTTGGTCTTCCTTTCCATAGCTCGTAGGGAGTTTTGTTAGTGTTGTTTCTGAGAATTACTCTGTTTTGAATGTGAATTGATGTATGCACTGCATGTGTCCAAAATATATCTGTCAATTTGGAATCCATTATCATTGTTCGAGCCATTTCCTTTATTGTCATGTTCTTTCTTTCAACAACTCCATTCTGTTGAGGTGTCATAGCAATGGAGAATTGCCCTTTTATTCGATAACTACTGCAGTATTCCATAAATTCCTTTGAAGTGAAATCTCCTCCATTATCATATCTCAAGCATTTGATTTTTGAATCCATTTCATTTTCAACCATTTCCTTGTAGACCTTGAATTTTTCAAAATCTTTTGACTTGTTCTTGAGAAAACAAACTGCAATCATTCTTGTATAATCATAAACTAATAACATAAATTATTTCTCACATTTTAAACCCTTTGTTGTAGTTGGTCCAACTAGATCAATGTGCACAATTTCAAGTGGTCTTGTCGTTGAGTATTCCTTTGATTTGAACTTAGTCTTTGTTTGCTTTCCTTGTTGACAATGCTTGCATAAAGTGTTTGTTGGTTTCATGATCTGGGGCATTTATCTAACTACTTCATTTTTTTTGACTTTGACAAGGTTATCAAAATGTATGTGACCCATTCTTTTGTGCCATAGCCAACTTTCATCTTCCTTTCCTAGGCAACACTTTTCATTACCAATTTCACTTAATACATCTATGTTGCTTGAAGTTCTCGTAGTTGTTGCAATCAATTTTCCTTAACCTTATTTTCTTATCTCGTACTTTTGTGAATTGAAAGTAACTTTATGACCTTGGTCACACATTTGAATCACACTTAGAATAGTATGTTTCATATCTTCTACTAGTAGAAAATTTTCTGCCTTCATATTCTTGTTCCCAATTCTGACTGTGCCTTTTCCAATGATTTTAGCCAAATCATCATTTCCGAAGGAGACTGATCCATCTCTTTCCTTTCTTAATGTAAGAAACATGTCTCTATCACCTGTCATGTGTTTTGAACAGCCATTGTCAACATACCAACCACGTTTCTTCTGCTTACCTTGTAGAGAGAGTGTGCATTCTTCATTGCTATACTGATTCTGCTTTCTTGTCCATGTCCTTTTATGAGGTTCATGTCTGTGACTATTGTATTATGCCGTGGTTCTCTAGGAGGGATTGTCATTATGCAATATTTGGCCATGTGTCCAAATTTGTTACATTTGTAACATTACACTTCAGTGCTCAAATTTCAGACATGTAACTTCTTCTCTGTGTTTCACTAGGCCTTCTTGGATAACCCTTTTGTGTATGACTTTAAAATTTGTTTATGTTCCTGTTGTTAGCTCTGCAATTCACAACTTTATGTCCAAAATTATTACATGTATAACATAAACACAAAAATATAGTTTGATACCTAAGAGTTGAAGATCTTCTAAAAGGAGGTACTCTTATGAATTCTTCTTCTTCTGATCCCTATCTGTTGTTTGTTAATTCTAAAATCTGAATGTTCTCGGTGGAGGAGTGTCCCTGTAATCTTCCTTGTAGATCTTGTTATCCCCTTTGATTGTTTCTGTATAGATTTTTGGATATGTTTCTTACTCTATTGTTTTGGAGCTTGATCCCTTTTCTGCCTGAATGTATCCAAGTCTGGACTTGTCATGATGAGATTTTTGACTGCTGATAATGTTATGAAAACCTTTTGAGTTGTTCTACATATTTTTCTTTTGAAGACCCTTTTTTAATGTGACAATCTCCGCTTCCAAATTTCCAATGATCCTGTATTTTTCTTCTAGCTATTCTTTGAGTGCTTCTTTAATTCTTTTATCTTCTTCTATTTGAACCTTCAAATTTGTGATCATTTGCTCTAGTTCTTGAGTGTCTTCTTTATTGTCTAGTTCCGCTTGTAGTTTCTTGTTTTTCTTCTTTTCTCTTCTAATAACTTCTATGGCACAAAAAAAATCTTCTCTGTAGTCAACTTTTGTCTCTTCATATTCTTCCTCGACTTCTTCACATTCTTCTTCAACCTCTTCATATTCTTATTCAGAGTCTTCTTTATCAGAGTCTTCTACTTCCATGAATCGAACTCTTTATGTCTCATTGTCACTGACTTCATCTTCATCTGATGATGATATGTCTTCTTTGGTGCATAAGATTTTCTTGAAAAAATTCTTTGTGGTTCTTTTTCCTTTATATGTTTGTTTTCTATTTGAGTAACCTTCATCATTTCTCTTTTTCTTATGAGGACATTTGTTAGCAAAATGACCAATACCATCACAATTAAAACAAATCAAAGGAAGCTTACCTCTATACCTACCATTGGTTCCCTTGTTCAATCTTTTGACAAAGTTGGCCACTTCTTCATCATCTTCCGAGACGTCACTGTTGTTGCTATGTCTTCTTATTTTTGCTTCCCCTTTTTCTTTGAATTTTTGGATGCTTTGAAGGTTGCTTCTTTTATATATGGTTTTTCTTGTTCAGTTCTCATTTCATATGCTGTGAAGATTCCATGTAATTCGTCCATGCTTATTGACTTCGTATCTTCTCTTTCTTCTAGTGTTGATATCTTAGGGTCAAATCTCATATGAAGAGATCTTAGTACCTTTTGAACAATTACAGATTCTTTGATTTCTTCTCCCAATCCCATGATTGCATTTAATGTTTCATCAACTCGTAAAAAGTAAGTTGCAGTATTCTCATCTTCCTTCATTTTTAGTTGTTCGAACTGACCTCTGTAAGTTTGAAGCTTTATTGCTTTGACTTTTGAATCTCCTTCATAAATATTTTGAAGTTTGTCCCAAATATCTTTGCGGATTTACAATGTGCAACTTTGGTGAATATTGATTCTTCAAGACCATTCAAAAGTGAATTTGTGGCTTTGGAATTATTCTGACCGAGTTTTATTTCTTTGTCATTTGTCGGCGGAACTGTTGGTACTGTGTATCCATCTACAATTGATTGCCAAATTTCAAATCCATGTGCATGTATATATGTTTTCATCGTTATGCTCCAAAATGCATACTTCTATCCATCAATATATGGTATTCCATTTTTATACATGTTGTTGCTCTCCATGATCTACCTTTCAGTGGTTAAATTGATTTCTAAAGGAACCTTCTCTGATTCCAATTGTTGGATTACTGAAAGGGGGGGTGAATCAGTAATAGGGAAATCTAATCCTTTTTCACCAAAAAATGCAAGTGTTATATCAGTGTAGCATTATCATCCAATAGTTACAGAGTAAATAAAAAATGAACAAATGAACAAATGAACAATCACACACATACACAGTACACCAATGTTTTTATGTGGAAACCCAAAGCAGGAGAAAACCACGAAGTGATTTTTATTATATGTCTTGAAGAATTACATTCATTGGAAGCACCAACTTCCTTTGTTTTCTAGCTACAATTGGAAGGAGGCTCCAACCCCCTAGTTTTTCAGGTTACTACCTGAGGGAAGATCCAACTCCCCAATTCTCTTGCTACAAATGAACTTACCTGAACTGAACTCATACCATTATCCATAAAACAAACTTGGGTACATTACCTAAACCATTGTGCTACCGGAATTCACAACCAGACTGTGTTCAAGGGTTGACATCAATGACAACCAACCCATTTAATCAACGAGGTTGACTTTTGGTCAAAATTGATTTTGTGGTCAAAGATGTAATTTTAGGGTTTCTAGCTTGTTTTGATCATTGCACCTTTTGATTCAGTCTCTAACCTCTTCTTTTCAAGATCATGTATAGTTTCAGATTAGAAGACAAGCATAATGATGTTGAAAATTTCAAAGGTATGCACTTGTATATGCTTTTTCATGCTATACCATCCAACAAAAACATGAGTGTATTTTGCATGGAATGTACAGGAGACCTTGTCCAAGCAGTGATCTTGGATTTAATACATTCAGAGGAACAAGCAATTAAGGCTCCAGGTTCCAATTTTGATTGATCAAATTTTTAAGTTCTAATTTGCATATATCAAGGGTGATATTGTTGATTATTTGGGTTGGTTTTCATTGATGTCAACCCTTGAATAAAGTCCGGTAGCGAATTCTGGTAGCACAAAGGTTTGGGTAATGGACCCAAGTTTGTTTGATGGATAATGGTATGATTTTTGATCTATTTTCAAGTAAAACTAGTCTAGATGGATAGTACATGTCATGCCATTTTCGATGGTATGTGGAACGTCACATAGCTCCTCACGGTTAGAGAGTTATGGCCATGTGAAGTTGGTGAACCCTCGTGAGTCATCTAGAAGCCCCAAAACGTCAAAGTAGTCAAAGTGTTTGCAAAGAAGAAATTATTTAAATAATAACTTGAAGTGATGAGTGTACTATAAGTCAAAGAGGATGTAAAAGAAATTATTTAAATAATAAAGTTAATGGAGAACTTACTAATTATGGAAAGTGGCTAAGTTAAGTGGACAAGTGGTTATAAGTGGGTTAACCCTAAAATAAGGAAAGTGGGTTAATATGGTTAGAAGGTAACCCCTTGAGGAAGCTACATAAAAGTATAAATAAGAGGTAAGAGTCTCTCATTTAAAACACACTTGAAAGTCATTGAATATCTATTTTTTTGAAAGGTTATTTGGGCAGGTATTATTGATAGAGAAAAAAGTGTGGTAGAAAAATTGTAGCAGAAAGTGCATCAAGAAAATTACGGCAGGAAAAGTGCAGCAGAAAAATTGCAGCAGAAAAAGTGTAGCAGGAAAACTGTAGCAGAAAAAGTGCGGCAGGAAAACTGTGGCAAAAAATTTGCAGCAGAAAAAGTGCAGCAGGAAAACTGTGGCAGAAAAAGTGTGGTAGAAAAATCGCAACAGAAAAATCATGGATGTGGATTCACAACAGCAAAACCGCGACAACAGAACGCTACAAGAAGAAAAAAAAGGCTATGGTTTTCATATGTGTAGTGTTGAATTTATGAATCAAGTTGAGGGTTTTCCTTGTAAATATGTTGGATGCCCTATTGGGATTTTATGGCTTGCTGTAGAGTGGATCTGAGGCAGATCTACTGAATTTTAGTATTGGTTCATGTTTGAGGGCTTTTGGTTGAGGTACATGTAGGGTACATGGTTTAGACAAGTAGTTGATGAGTTGGCACATAGATGAGATGTATAGTTGGGCACTTGTTAGTAGTATTGTTGACACATGGTGTATGGATGATGTAGCATACTTTTCTTGGTATATTATTAGAAGCACATATTGATATTGGTGATGATTATGAGTTGTTGTGATATGCTTGGTTGATGCACATCTTGGTGATATTATGCATATGGTTGAGATTTGTCTTGGTGATTGGTCTTGGTGAGTAGATCTGATTTGGTTGATAAGATTGATGAGACAGATTGTTTGGACATGTTATTGTGACAGGTTATTTGTACATGTTTGGTGCATGGTTGATGAACTTGTTTATGGTACATGTTGGCACAGGTTATTGGCATAGGTTGTTACAGATTGTTTGGTGTAGGTTGATTGGTACATGTTTACAACAATATATCTCATAGTGATAGTGTGAGAGTGGTTCCATCATTCTACTTATATTTCAGGGTGGTTGGACGGGGCAAGGACAAGTGATTGTAGCCACCTTCCGGTTGTAGCTGGAGAACATAAGGGGTTGTAATCTCCTTCTAGTTGTAGCCAGAGAATTGGGGAGTTGGAGCTTCCCTAAGGTTGTAGCATGAGAAACTAGGGGGTTGGAGCCTCCTTCCAGATGCAGCTTGAAAACAAAGGAAATTGGTGCTTCCAATGAATATAATTATTAAAGACATAAGAAAAAACATTCTGTGGTTTTCTCCCACTTTGGGTTTCCACGTAAAAACACTAGGGTACTTTGTATGTGTATGATTTCTCATTTGTTCATTGTTTATTTACTTTGCAACTATTGGATGATAATACTACATTGATATACCACTTGCATTTTGTGGTTAAAAATGATTGAATTTCTCTATTATTGATTCACCCCACCTCTCAGTAATCCAACAATTAGTTTCAGAGCAAGTCCTTCAGGAAACAGTTTAACCACTGGAAGGAGATCATGTATTATTATGAGAATGGAGTACCAATGTTTAATGATCAAAATGGTTTAAAGTATGATATGTGGAGCAGAAGGACGAAAGTATTTTTACAGGCACATCGACATTATATTTGGCTATAAGTTGTTACAGGATATGATAGTTCAAAAAGGAAAAATATTGCATCCAAGAAGGAATTGAAGAAGAATAACAAAATAACAATGGATTTCATATGGGAAGGATTACCTAATCTGGTAAAAGAAAAGGTTGGTCAATGTTCATCAGCCAAAGAAATTTGGGATAAGTTACATGACATATATTCTTCACCCATTGCAGATTCAAAAAATGTCAAAGAAGATGCAGATATAGATCAAGAAGAATTGTGTTCACCGTGTCAAACTGATTCAAAATATGAAGAGTACATAATCACCAAAGGCATGTTGTTTTTCTTTAGTTGTGAAAAACATAGACATCTTGAAATAGAATGCCATGAAGGAAATGAGACAAAAAAACTAATTGAAAATGAAGACAATTATGAAGCAAAATTGATTAGTGATTTAGATGAACTAAGAGAATAAAACAAGTCACTCAATAAAGAATTGATGAAACAAAAGGAAAGTGTTCACATTTTTGAAGAATCCTAACAGGACATCAAGAACTTAAGAACTCAGCTAGAAGAAGCCAAAAAGATCGAAGAAAATCTTGGATATCAAAAGCAGTATTTGGCAGCCAACATAGAAGCACAAAAGGAAGAAGAAGAAAAGAGAGAGAAGATATTGACAGATCATCTTAAGGAAAGAATTAACGATCTAAACCAACTTGAGGCAGATTTTGGTCAAGAAGAGAAAGGACTTGAAGAAGAAATAATCATATTAATAATTTAGTTTGAAGAAGCGAAAAGAACAGAAGAAGTCATGAAGTCTCAAATAATGAAGAAAGAAGAAGAGGTTGAGAAGCTTGAAGAAGAAGTTGTCACATTGAGAAGTAAAATGGTCAAGCTCAAAAAGAAAGTTGAAGAGATAGAAACATCCACATCAGTTATATAGAATGAAGAGAAGCACGCTAGATTGCTAGAAAAGAAGAATGAAGAAAATAGAAAGAGTTACGCAGAAGTACTCAAAGGAAGAAATCATGGTCAACCAGAATCTAAGAAAACTATTGAAGATACATCTTCAAGAAGACCATCCATGTTCAATACACAAAGAAGCTTCAATAATGATCATGATCAGTTAAGGAAAAAATTCAGAAGGACTACGACACAAAAAGATCATTCACTTCCAGGTACGCAAATTTCTTTTATGGTCATTGTTTTTATTGTACTAAATTTGGACATGTTAGGATATTTGGACACTTAGGAGTTAGTTAAGATCTAGTTGTTCTAATGTGTCGTTAGGTAAAAGTGTGTTTCTTAGTGTGTTTCTTTAGTATGCATTAGTATGCATTTGTAGTTAGGAAATCCAACAGTCACGACATGTTCCCGACATAGAGTGATTCGACGGTTCATACTCTCCTCGATCTTAACGACCATTGATCCATGGATTAACACCTATTTGGTCCATGATATCTATTTAAAGAGCATGGAGGGTCATTTACTGATGATCGATTATGAGAAACTCTCTTGTAAAATCTCTCTGTAATATTTTTCTTTTGCATTAATAAACTGCTCCAAGTGGCCACGTTGGTTGGGGTTGTGGATGTTTCCCCGTAGGGGTTTTACCACGTGAAAACATTGGTGTGTTGATATTTGATATGTTTATGTGAGTGGTTACTAAAGGTTTTCATCCTCTGTTTGAATACCTGTGTTGTCGAACATGGTATCAGAGCCTGTTTGAAGACCCGCTCCTGTTGTAGATTGAGATCATGAAGCCGAGTTGTCTCATCTCCGATTTATGTCATTTATGGGCTGAGAGAACTGTTCCATTGTGTCTGGAGCACTTGTTTCAGTTAGGAACACTTTTCATTTCACTCTAAAAGGTTTTCTTTTTCCCAAGATACGACCATTTCAGTAATATCCAAAGGTATAAAGCCTGAATACACATTTTAAAAAATTTTTGCAGAGTATTATTTTGGTTTTATATTATTTTTTTTCGGATTGCTACTCTTTTATATCTGAGTATGGTATTTTCCCCATGTCCTGTGCGATCTCAGAAAATCATAAAAATATAGGAAAAGGTCCATCTTCTGGTAAGCTAACCGAGATCTAACCCTTGTTGTCATTGAGAAGTGAAAAATTTTTTCTTGTGTGAAAAGAGGTTTTTTTTATCACGCTCTCCAAGTCTATCTTCAACAACAACAACAACACCCCCAATCCTCTTGTGAAACAATACAATATGTTTTGCTAGACCATTTGGTTAAAAGTTATCTTATTAAGTAAGAGATCTTGAGTTCAAGTCTCTATTTTGTTACTTTTTTTCTCAAAAAAGTTCATGCTAAAATTGTAAAGTGTATTTCACTTCAAGTATAAAAGTGAATCACTATAAGTAGCTTTAATTTTTTATTTTAGAGTTATTTATTTTGCATGAAGTAACTTCATTGTAAAAGTGATCCCCACTTCTCTTTATAAAAGTCGGTCACTTCATAAAGCAACTTACGCCACCATGTGGTCATTTGGTTACCGTTTATGTCGTTTTTTAAAATGGCATAACTCTCACATTAGAAGTCCGTTTTCAGTGCCGTTTTTTTAAAAACCACCTAACTTTTCAAGATATTTCCATCCAGAACATTAGTTTCAATTTTTAAATCCATATTATCTATAAATTTAATATGGCTTCTTCCAGTAATATTTTTCTTACTAGCACCAACTACTTCCAATGGAAATCTCATATGGAAGATTTATTAAGAAGTAAAGGCTTATACCGGATTACCATGGGAAAGGAAAAAACACCCACTGATGATGATAAGAAATTCAAATGGGATAATAGGAGTGACAAAGAACGTGGACTAATCAGAATGTCCATCTCTCCTGATTTAAGGTTCCAACTTATTGAAATTGATGACCCCGAAGAAGCTTGAGACAAGATTGAATCTGTGTTTGGTAAAGTCAATTTTATTTGAGCAAATAAGTTAGAAAATAAAATACTGACCTTAATTCCAAGTGATTTTTATTGCCTTGGAGACTATCTATCTAAGTTTAAAACACTCAGAATTTTATGTGAAGAATGTGAGATAAAAATGGAGGAAGAGCATTGCATCTATCTTATTCTTTCTAAGCTAGGTAGTGCATATTCTATGTTTGTATATACCTTTTATTCCATGAGAGAGGCTTTAGGTAAAACTTATCAAAAACACACTCTTGAGTCCTTTTGTGTTTCTTTGATTAGAGAGGAAGATAAGCTTGTACAACTTGAAGTGATCAGCACTGCAGGTACCTCCAACAAAGCCTTAGTTGCCCAGTAGAAAGATAAACCCAAGTATCCCAAGAAGAAAAATACTCACTACAAAAACAAGCAACATAAGGGTCCCAAACCTGCTCAGACAACTTCAAATTCTAATGGTGACAAAGGAGCAAAACATAAAAATAAGAAGATTGGCAGAC
>JASDQU010283535.1:0-14508 GCA_032191745.1 Picea mariana
AGGTTGGCATATTTTCATTATCTAACTTTGGACATGCTAAGGTGGAGGCTTATTCCTTAGAAGATATTAAATTTATTGAAATTGAATACAAAAGGCATGATCCACATAGGGTGGTTGAAAATCATTTAGCTCAATTGAACATGAAGAGATACATCCATGAAGATTCACCCTATGATGAAGTTTTCAGAGGAGTTATATCCTATGATGAGGTTTTATCCATATTTCAAAGTCATCCTCAAGAACAACAGTCAGGCTTCCTCAACTTTCAAAATCCCAGAAGGAACAATCTACCCAAAATCTTGTAGGAAGAACAAAGACTTAATCCAACTTCACAGGTGGCAGAACTAGCAGAGCTCAAGCAACATAAATTTCCCATAGACCAAACTAGGGAAGTGGAAATGATATCAGAAACATTTTCCAAGGATGAAAAAATAAAAGTAATATCCATACCAAGTAAAAGTGATCAAGAATTATTAACATCATTTGAATCTTTTATGAAACATGGACACAATTTTCCTCTGTCACCATCAAACACTGAAACTCCAATGAAAGATACTACAAATCAAGGAGAATCTACTGCACTTATTTCTCCTATATCATCTTTGACTCCCCTGGCAACTGGTTTTGATTTATCTTGTTCATAGGTTATCAATATAGATAACCTGACACTTATTGAACCTAAAGATATGCCTTCATTTGATTTAATTTTCAACAAGAAAAGTAAATCTATCATATGAAGGGAATCTTGACAAAAGGAGGGAGGGATTACCAAAAAACATAAAATGATATATGATGGGCAGGGACAAAGTGACACTGAATTTGCAAAATAAGTTGTAGATTCACTGGGAGCATTTGCAACTTCCAAATTGTGGTCAATGGATAATTTGAGAAAACAACTTGACCAAAAGAATCTTTTGATTGAACAATTACATAATGATATGCAACAGATGGAAGTGAAATTAGAAGATAAATTGAAATTAAGTGTTCAAAATCAACACTTGAGTAATAACATGTTCTCCTAGCGAGATATATTAATATATCAATTGCAGGCTCAGATAACCTCATTATAGAGCACATGAATGGGCATTTATGCCTTCAAGAAACAAGCATAAGAGGTGAATGAGAAGATGCAAACTGTCCAGTAGGATCTGTATCAAAGTTTGGATATTATTCAAAGACATTATCAAGTAAACAATAATTATTTGAAGAATATTTATGAAAAGGAGAGGGAATCTTTTACAGCCAGATCCAAGAATTTATAGTATGGAGGAAAAATCTCAATGTACCTGGAATTGCTCCTTTTTCATAGTTTAAGCAGATGAAAGGAGAAATGGCTTTAAAGGTCCGAGAGAATAATTTTGAAGAAAGTAAAAGGATATCCAGAGAGCTAGAAGAGGCTTGTCTTAATGCTCTTTCAGCTGTAGATATGGAAATGGTAGAGATTGATGTCAGTAGTATTCATGATACTCTTGGACAAATTGAGATCGAAAAGAGAAAAGAAAATATAAATAAAAATAGAGAGAATGTACAAAATTCTATACTACAAGTAAATCATGTTGATTTATGAATGGTAAATGATCTTCTGGTGAAACCAATTTTACAACATCAGATCACATAACATGCAGTTGTTAAAATTCAAGAAAAGTTATGATTGGTGCATAAAAAGGATTTTTCATTTGAATTAAATGAAAATATCGAACCTTCCAAGTTTGTTATTGCATTATTGGATGTACATGCACAATTCAAGGATCATAAAAAACCAAGTACATCCACAAGAAAATAGAAGGTGAATGAATTGCCAACAAGCGAAATAAATCTCAACAAATGCTTAAAATATTCGTTATATCTTTTAGTTTATTTTCTATTCTATTTTGAGAATTGAGAAAGTGGAATGTCTAACCACTTTTGGTTAAGAATTTTTTTATATAAATAAACAGATTAAATATCTATTCCAACCTTCTTCTGGCTTAATGTAAAAAGATGAGCTTCTTTATGCCAATTTGAAAGAGAAGACATAGATTCTATGTTTCATTTCCTTAAGTTGTGTACATTTTGTGTATTGTCATTTCACAAATCTTATTTTCTTCACTCTATGACTCTTGAATATTGAAAGACTACAACTTAGTAACACATCTACTTTGGTCCATATAATAGGAAGTTTGTTCAACTACATGTTTTCCTTTGTTTATACTGTGAGTAAAACAAGACCTATATCTGTGTGAACCTCCTCATTTAAATTTGTCTTTAAAAGATTCATCCTACATAATTATTCCACTGTGTATAAGGTAATATTTATTAGTGTTGGATACCTTACTTTATTTTTACAGTTTTTGTTAAACGATTCTACTTTTCACATACTCAATATCTATAAAAGACTCAAAGAAAGAGATATTTCCTTTGTGATTTCTAATCATTAAAATCATTTGAAATTTAATCTTAAAAATGAAGATAGAAAAGAACTACAAAAAACAATACTCTTAAATTTTGGATGCCTGGCATTATTCTATGAGCCTAGAGTAAATTTCAGGAACAACATCTTTTTGGCACCATTGTTGGGGAGGGAGAAACGAAACTATTCTCCTTGGGAATATGACAAAGTTTAAGTTTCAATTTTTGATGGTGAACAAGAATTGAACACAAGGATAAGGCTCATTTTCATTTTTCACCTATCGAATCCATTTTGGAAAAGCTGGCATTCGAGCGAAAAAATTCCAAAAAAAACCCAGATGATAAGAAGACTACGATAGTTTCGGATCCCAAAAAGCTACTTAAAATCAAAGGAAATCTAAAGTAGACTTCTACATCTATAGGTTGTTGGATTACTGAGAAGGGGGGTGAATCAATAATAGAGCAATTCAATCCTTTTTAACCACTATATGCAAGTGTTATATGAATGTAGCATTATCATCCAATAGTTGCAGAATAAATAAAAAATGAACAAATGAGAAATCATACACATACATAGTACAATAGTGTTTTTACGTGGAAACCCAAAGCGGGAGAAAACCATAGAATTATTTTTCTTATATGTCTTTAAAAATTACATTCATTGGAAGGAGGCTCCAACCCCCTAGTTTCTTAGGCTACAACCTTATCGAAGCTCCAACTCCCCAAGTCTCTAGCTACAAACAGAAGGAGGCTACAACCCCCTATGTTCTCTGGCTACAACTAGAAGTTGGCTACAACCATTTTTCCTTGCCCCATCCAACCTCCCTAACGTAGAAGTAGAATGATGGAACCACAGTCACACTATCACGGTGAGATATACTGTTGTAAACCTGTACCAATCAACCTGCACCAAACAACATGTACCAATAACCTGAATCATGCATCAACTATGCATCAACCTATACCTCAACATGTAATAAACATGTACCATAAACAAGTGCCTCAACCATGCACCAACTTGTACCTCAACATCTAATCAACCTGTACCATAAACAAGTGCATCAACCATGCACCAACCTATACCAAACAACCTGTGATCAACCTATACCATAAACAAGTGCATCAACCATGTACCAAGTATGTAAAAATCATGTATCAACTACTCATCAACTATTAATCATCAAGATGTACCAACATCATCAACTATACACCTCGTGTATGTGCAAACTCATCAATTACTTCTCTCAACAATGTACCCAACATGTACCTCAACCAAAAGCCCTCATCAATTTCATCATCCAAATCTGATTTGTAACTCTATAATAGACCTGGTGTATAAGATCACATACCTACAAACCTTCCTTAACTTTAACAACAAGATACTAACATTTTCATCAAACTTTACTTTAGTCTCACATGACTAATTTTGGATTAGTCAACAACCCTAACTTGAAATAATCATAACTATGTACCTATAATGAATAAATATCTAAAAATGGTACACAATGTTCTTCGGTGTCTTTTATGCAATTCCTCCAGACTTCACTACTTGGAACCTCTCAGAAAAGGATTTATAGAAAAAATGGCATACTTTGTTGAATTCTGGCTTATTCTAGAGAGAGAACCTATAGAGCGTGCCCCGCACGGAATATTTGTTGTATGGATTTGAAAATTTTACACAGAATACTACAGACTGTACTCTAACCAATACATTTGGTCTTACTAAATATGGATCTATTATGAATAAGTTATGATGTTTTTACTCAAAACACATGTTTTAGACTAGTTTCAGGATTAGCCACAAACCCTATTTTCCACGACATGTAACTCCAAAAATACAATGACCACAAACTGAAATTTGTATCACATCTACTTGGATATGTTTCCTCAATGGACTCCCAATTTCACGGTCTGACTCATTCTAGAAAAAAAATTATTGCGAAAATGGTGAGATGACCTGTAAATAACATATCTTAGAAAGCATCATCAAAACAATTTATCCTCCCTTGAACTTCGGCCTTCTTTACTTCACCTTCCCTCTAAAATTTAGCTTAGATATCCTTTGGTTACCTCAGTCACCTATATATATTCAATATTCTCAAGTGTGATTAAAATGAGAGAGCATTTCCTCTTATTTATATTTTCATGTAGTTTCCTCAAGGGGTTACCTTTTAACCATCTTAACCCACTTTTCTTGTTTTAGGGTTAACCTGCTTCTAACCACTTGCCCCCTTAGTAATTTATCCATTAACTTTATTATTTAAATAATTTATTTTGTATTCACTTTGAATTATAATACATTCATCACTTCACTTTATTATTTACCTTCTAAAATCTCTTAAACCACTTTGACTACTTTGACCTTTTGGGGCTTCTAGATGACTCATGAGGGTTCTCCAACTTCAAATGGTCATAACTCTCTAACTGTGAGGAGTTATGTGACATTCCACATACCAATGAAAATGACATGACATGTACTATCCATATAGAATATTCTTACTTACAAATATATCAAAACTCATACCATTATCCATCAAACAAACTTGGGTCCATTTCCCAAACCTTTCTCCAACTTCACATGGACATAACCCTCCAATCGTAAGGAGTTATATGATGTTACACATACCACCGGAAATGGCATGACATGTAATATCCATCAGGAATAGTCTTACCTGAAAATATATTAAAACTCATACCATTATCCATCAAACAAACTTGGGTCCATTACCCAAACCTTTGTGCTACATAAATTTTCTACTGGACTTACTTCAAGAGTTGACATCAATGACAACCAACCCAAATAATCAACAATCTCCCCTTTTTTCATTGATGGCAACACTCTGATGCAATATTTAAGTCATATCACCCATGCTCCCCCTGTGGCCATCACTCCCCCTAGAACCATGCCTCTGTGCTCTTTCTCTAAGCCTACATCTGATAAATCTCTCCCCCTTTGTCATCAATGGAAAATGTATCTTTCCATATGGGGTTGCTCCCCCTAACTAAACTGTCTATGGGGATACTCCCCCTGAATGAACTCTTCCTGAAACTGATCTCCCAGCATGAATTGTCCTCTTTATGGTACTTCCTCGTGTAGATCTAAGACATATAAGATAAGCATTCAAAAACATTCATTTTGGAGTAGAAATTACTTTGATTATCTGAAAAAGATACTCAAAGGCTTCTCGTGGAAGTGGTTTTGTAAAGATGTATACCACTTGTTCTTTTGTGCCCACATATTCAACTCTGATGTTCTTCTCTGTAACCTTTTCCCGTAGAAAGTGATACTTGATTGGAATGTTCTTAGTCTTGGAGTGCATCACCAGGTTCTTTGAGATATTGATGTTGCTTGTATTATCACAATAGATTGGAATGAGCTCATCATACTCAACCTGTATATTTTTCAGAGTTTGTTTCATCCATAGAACCTGTGTACAACATGATGTTGATGCAATATACTCTACCTCAGATGTAGATAAGGATATTGATGATTGTTTCTTGCTTAGCCATAATACTAAACACTGACCCAAGTAGAACGTTGCTCCACTGGTGCTTCCTTGGTCATCAATGAAACTTGCCCAATCTGCATCAGTATAGGAAATAAGTGATAGATCCTTTCCTTTTGGATACCATAATCCAAACTCTTATGTTCCTTTGAGATATCTGAAAATCTTCTTCACTACTAATACATGTGATTCCTTTGGTGTTGCTTGAAATCGTGCCACCTGTCCAACTTCTTGCATTACATCTGGTCTGGATGTTGTCACATATAGTAAGTTGTTAATCATCGACCTGTATTTCCTCTAGTTTGGAGACTTTGAATCCTCATATTTTCTCAAATTTAAACTGGTTTTCATAGGAGTGGTAACTAGTTTGCAATATTTCATTCTGAATCTCTTTAGGATTTCTCTGATATACTTAGTTTGAGAAATAAAAATTCCTTGGTTGCTTTGATGTATCTGATGACCCAGAAAGAAGGATAGTTATTCAAGTAATGACATTTCAAATTCATTCTGCATATCCTTTGCAAATTTTTGTCTTAACTTGTCATCATTTCTTCCAAAAATAATATCATCAACATAAACTTCAATTAATAAAATACTATCTTGAGTTACCTTGATGTAGAGGTTTCTATCTGCACTTCCTTTTATGAACCCTGCCTGTTGTAGATATTTATCTCGTCTAGAGTACCATGATCTAGGAGCATGTTTTAGACCATACAAGGCCTTCTTCAATTTAAACACATAATCTGTATTCTCTGACAACTAAAATCCTCTTGGTTGTTCAATGTAGACTTATTCTTCAAGTTCCCCGTTCAGAAAAGTTGATTTCATGTCCATCTGATACACTTTAATATTCTTGGAGCATGCATAATCTAGGAGAAATCAGATTGCTTCCATTCTGGCAATTGGAGCAAAAGTTTCATTAAAGTCGATTACGTCAACCTATGTGTATCCTTTACATACCAATCTATCTTTGTTCCTTATAACATGTCCATCTTCATTCAATTTATTTATGAATACCCACTTTGTGCCAATCACATTCTTATTCTTTGGTCTTGGAACCAATTCCCAAGTGTCATTCTTCTCTATTTGATCCAATTCTTCATCCATGTCCTTATTCCAAAATTCATCCTTTCTGGCCTCTTCAAAACTTTTGGTTCAATCATAGAGGAGAGTTCTAGGTGTGTTTGTTCTAGTGAATGGATTCTTCTTCTAGTCTCAACTCTTGCATATTTTTTTCCGATAATATGATATGAAGGATGATTCTTCTATGCTTGTTTGTTAGGTGTCTTTGGAGGCACTTGATGAACTTTCTATTCTACTTCTGTCTGATCCTCTTCATATTCCCCTTCTACTTCTTCTTAGTAAATTTGTTCCATTGATTCATTTTCGTCTTCCTTTAATTCTCGTCCACCCATTTCATCAATTGTTACATTGATTATTTCCACAACTTTGTTCAACCTCATATTGTAACACTTGTATGCTTTCATTGTACTTGAGTAACCAATAAGTACTCCTTTCTCCACACGAGAGTCAAACTTTCCCATTCTGCCATCTTTTCTTTTGATGTAGCATTTGCTTCCAAATACTCTGAAGTGATTCACATTTGTTGGTCTTCCTTTCCATAGCTCGTAGAGAGTTTTTTCATTGTTGTTTATGAGCATTACTCTATTTTGAATGTGAACCATTGTATGCATTGCATGTGTCCAAAATATATTTGTCAATTTGGAATCCATTAACATTGTTCGAGCCATTTCCTCTGTAATTATCATCCATTATGATAATGTTCATTTGTCTTTGAACCACTCTATGAACCAATATATGAATCCATGATCTCATCCACTATCATATATCTTTCCAAACCTTCTAAGTGTTCTTACGAATCCATCTCTTTCCATACTTTCCAAGACTCTACTTGTGCAACTGTCCATAATGCAGACCCATTTATCACTATAATATCATGAAGTCTTGATTAATCTATCAAATTGTACTTTTGCTAACTGACTTCTCTGAATCTGTCTTCTCAAACTCTTCAAGCTTCTCAAAGGATGGTTCTTTGGTATGTCACAACTATCGCATAGACTCCCCCTATTTAATATTCATATTACCTGGGAGTGTTTAAGCCGGATGACTCAGAACAATTCCCACTCTGATTTGTATTCATCATCATATTCATTGGTAGATTCATCATAATCTTCATTGGTAGATTCATTATCTCTCTGAGCTCTGACTTATTCTTTCTTTATGTGGATTAATCTTTCAATACAATGCCTGAAAGTACAATCTCTTGAACATGTTCCTTATTTACATGTCCTTCAATTCTTTCAGTTATTTTCCAAACCTTTCTGTATCTAACGTCTTTCTTTTTCTTTGTATAATTTTCTTTATCTCGATTTATTTCCAATCTTGCAATCTTTGGTACCTGGTCTTTGTTCGCCTATTCTTCATGTTTTCTTATCCATAATTTTGTATATTTGATATCAGTGTTCTCTTTCATGGAAGTATCAATCATGGTTCTACAATCACTGGCTATGTGTCCATAGTTATGGAATTTGTAACACTCAATGTTACATGCGACCACATAGACACTTCCTTCTTGAACATTTCTTTTATAATCCCTACAATCTACAACCTTATGTCCAAAATTAGTACTATAAAAACAATGACCATAAAATAAATTTGCATACCTAGGAGTGAATGATCTTCTTTTTGTTGTGGTCCTTCTAAATTTCTGCCTTGACTAATCATGATCATGATTGAATCTTATTTGTGGCTTGAACACATATGGTCTTCTTGAAGATGTATCTTCAATAGTTTTCTTAGATTATGGTTGACCATGATTCCTTCCTTTGAGTACTTTTGCATAACTCTTTCTATTTTCTTCATTCTTCTTTTCTAGCAACCTAGAGTGCTTCTCCTCATTCTCTGTAACTGATGTGGATGTTTCTTTCTCTTCAATGTTCTTTTTGAGTTTGACGATTTTACTTCTCAATGTGACAACTTATTCTTCAATATTCTCAACCTCTTCTTCTTTCTTTAATATATGAGACTTCATGACTTCTTCTATTCTCTTCACTTCTTCAAGATGAATTTTTAATGTGATTATTTCTTCTTCTAGTACTTTATGTTCTTGACCAAACTCTGACTCAAGTTGGTTTAGATCATTAGTTATTTCCTTAAGATGATCTGTCAATATCTTCTCTCCCGTTTCTTCTTCTTCCTTCTGTGCTGCTATGTTGGCTTCCAAACACTGCTTTTGATATTCAATATTTTCTTCGATCTTTCTGGCTTCTTCTAGCTGAGTTCCTAATTTCTCGATGACCTGTTGGGATTCTTCGAAAATGTGAACACTTTCCATTTGTTTCATCAATTCTTTCTTGAGTGACTTGTTTTCTTATCTTAGTTGATCTAAAGAACTAATCAATTTTACCTCATAATTGTCTTTTTTTTTCAATTTATTTTTCTGTCTCATTTCCTTCATGGCATTATATTTCAAGTTGTCCGCGTTTTTCACAATTAAAGAAAAAAAACATGCCTATGTTGATTATGTACTCTTCATCTTCTGAATTTGTTTGACATGGTGCACACATCTCTTATTGATATGTATCTGCATCTTCTTTGGCATTTTCTGAATCTGTGATGGGTGAAGAATATATGTCATGTAACTTATCCCAAAGTTCTTTGGTTGATGAACATTTACCAACCTTTTCTCTTACCGGATTAGGTAATCCTTCCCAGATGAAATCCATTGCTATTTTGTTATTCTTATTCAATTCCTTCTTGGTTGCAGTCTTTGCCCTTTTTGAACTATCATATCCTGTAAAGACTGATAGCCAAATATAATTCTCGTGTTCCTATAAAAATACTTTCATACTTATGCTCAACATCTCATACTTTAAACCATTTTTACCATTAAACAATGGTACTCACTTCTCAAAATAATCCATGATATCCTTCTAGTGGTTAAACTATTTCCTGAAGAAACCTGCTATGATACCAATTGTTGGATTACTGAGAAGGGGGGTGAATCAATAATAGAGCAATTCAATCCTTTTTAACCACAATATGCAAGTGTTATATCAATTTATCATTATCATACAATAGTTTTAGAGTAAATAAACAATGAACAAATGAGAAATCATACACATACACAATACACCAATGCTTTTACGTGGAAACCCAAAGCGGGAGAAAACAACAATTTTTTTTTCTTATAAGTCTTTAAGAATTACATTCATTGAAAGCACCAACTTCCTTTTTTTCCAATTGCAACTGGAAGGAAGATCCAACCCCCTAGTTTCTCAGGCTACAACTTGAGGGAAACTCCAACTCCCCAATTTTCTAGCTACAACCAGACGGAGGCTACAACCCCCTATGTTCTCTGGCTACAAACAGTTGTCCTTTCCCCATCCAACTGCCCTGACGTAGAAGTAGAATGATGGAACCACTGTCACACTATCACTATGATATATACTGATGTAAACATGTAGCAGTCAACCTGCACCAGACAACCTGTACCAATAAATTGAACCGTTCATAAACCTGTACCTCAACCTGTAATCAACCTATACCATAAACAAGTGCATCAACCATGCACCAACCTGTACCTCAACCTCTAATCAACCTATACTATAAACAAGTGCATCAACCATGCACCAAACTATACCAAAAAACCTGTAATCAACCTGTACCATAAAAAAGTGAATCAACCATGTACCAAGTATGTACCAATCATGTATCAACTACTCATCAACTATAAATCATCAATATGTACCAACATCATCAACTATACACCTCATGTATGTGCAAATTCATCAACTACTTGTCTCAACCATGTACCCAACATGTACCTCAACCAAATGCCCTCATCAATTTCATCATCCAAATCTGATTTGTAACTCTATAATAGACCTAGTGTATAAGATCACATACCTGCAAACCTTCCTTAACTTTAACAACAAGAGACTAGCATTTTCATCAAACTTTACTTTAGTCTCACGAGACTAATTTTGGATTAGTCAACAACCCTAACTTGAAATAATCATAACTATGTCGTTGTAATGAATAAAGATCTAAAAATGGTACAAAATTTTCTTCAATGTCTTTTATGCAATTCCTCCAGACTTCACTACTTGGAACCTCTCAGAAAAGGGGTTATAGCAAAAATGGCATACCTTGTTGAATTCTGGCTTATTTTAGAGAGTGAACCTCTAGAGCGTGCCCCGCACAGAATATTTGTTGTATGGATCTTAAAATTTTACACAAAATACTAAATATTGTACTCTAACAAATACATTTGGTCTTACTAAATTTGGATCTGTTATGAAGAATTTATGACGTTTTTACTCAAAACACCTATTTTAGACTAGTTTCAGGACTATCCACAAATCCTATTTTCCACGGCATGTAACTCCAAAAATACAACGACCCACAAGATGAAATTTGTATTAAAACTACTTGGATATGTTGCCTCAATTTCCTCCCAATTTCATGGTCTAAATCATTCTAGAAAATTTTTATTGCGAAAATGGTGAGATGACTTGTAAATAACATACCTTAGAAAGCATCATCAAAATAATTTATCCTCTCTTGAATTTCGACCTTCTTTACTTCAGCTTCCCTCTGAAATTTGGCTTCGATATCCTTTGGTTACCTCAGTCACCTATAGATATTCATAATGCTCAAGTGTTATTAAAATGAGAGAGCCTTGCCTCTTATTTATACTTTCATGTAGCTTCCTCGAGGGGTTACCTTTTAACCATTTTAACCCACTTTCATTATTTTAGGGTTAAACCACTTCTAACCACATGTCCACTTAGTAATTTATCCATTAAATTTATTATTTAAATAATTTCTTTTGTATTCACTTTGACTTATAGTACACTCATCACTTCACTTTATTATTTACCTCCTAAAATCTCTTAAACCACTTTGACTACTTTGACCTTTTGGGGCTTCTATATGACTCATGAGGGTTCTCCAACTTCACATGGCCATAAATCTCTAACCGTGAGGAGTTATGTGATGTTCCACATACCAATGGAAATGGAATGACATGTAATATCCATCTAGAATATTCTTACCTACAAATATATTAAAACTCACACCATTATCCATCAAACAAACTTGGGTCCATTACCCAAACCTTTCTACAACTTCACATGGCCATAACTCTCTAACCGTGAAGAGTTATGTGACGTTCCACATACCACCGAAAATGACATGACATGTACTATCCATATGGAATAGTATTACCTACAAATATATCAAAACTCATACCATTATCCATCAAACAAACTTGGGTCCATTACACAAACCTTTGTGCTACAGAAATTTTCTATCATACTTTCTTCAAGGGTTGACATCAATGAAAACCAACCAAAATATTCAACATAGTTAAGGTATATCAACCTAATGTTACTCAATTTAGTGTTAGTATTCCAGCAGAAGAAATAAGTTTACTTAGTTCTAAATAAAAACATCAAAATAAACCTCATTCTGCAGAAGCCTCAACTAGTAATCCTGAAATTAAGTTAGAAAATATGGAGGATATAATTTCTGAAGTAAAGCTATATGATATAAAGGGACAAAATTTCCAGAATAACCCTTTGTCTTTGATAGATACTTTTACCAGTGAGAGTAGATAACCTTATTCAACTCTTAATGTCATTTATACGTGACCTATCCTTAGTATTCTCGAAGTAAAAGTTTATGTCTCTGAAAATATTGAAGATCACCTTTTATACTCATTTTCATCTCCTATTACTACCCCTAATTACCCATCTAGCCTATCTAAAATACCAATCTCAAGTTCCCATTTTCCATATGATTTTTATTTTACATCCCTCTCATGAGAATCGTCGCCTTTTGATTGTCTAGCAGATTTTTTCTCTCCTCTTCCTGAAGCAATTAAATATATATTACAACAATATTTTGAAATATTTGATAATATACATTATATCCCTAGTATCATTTCTCCTAAACTTTCAATAGATGGTGCAGGAGGCAGTGGAGTTGGTGGAAATATAAATCCACCACTACCTGCTCCAAGGATTTTTGCTAAGGTTGTTTCTAGATATGCCCCCTTATCCCTCCCTACAGTTTTGTGTAATTTACCTGAGAATTATATGAAAATTCTACCTAAATTCATGGGAGAAGGGGATTTAACAGCCACAGAGCATATAACATTTTTTGATCAATTTATTGATATTATTGGCATTGAACATGAAGACTTTTGTTGGAGTTACTTCACACACACCTAGAATTTATTTTTCCTAAGGTTTTTATTTGTTTATTAGTCATAATTAGTCCTTATCCAGTCTCCTATATTTTAGGAGAGAATATTCCACCTGGAGAATATTCTGTTTCAGTTGACACTTCAGTTTGACTAGTTGAGTTGAGTTTAGATGTTCCATTGGGATCATCACCATGCAACATTGGGATCATTACCATGATAATTCAACCTTGCCTTGGTATCATCGCCAGAGTGGCACATTAGCCTTGATTCCTTGAGTTAAATCCTCACTACTCTTTGTTCAGTTAGTTAACTGAAGACTAGTTGACTAGTTAACTCAACTAGGTGGCAGTTCACTCCCATAACTGCCTGAGAGACTAGAATAGGTGGCAGTTCACTCCCATAACTGCCTGAGAGACTAGAATAGGTGGCAGTTCACTCCCATAACTATCGGTGTGTGTCCATATCACTCTAGACCACCACTATGGTTACTTGGTTCGCCTCAAGTCGAACTCATTGAATTATACAAAGTATATCATGTGTAAATTATTCATTATTCATAATGGTTAATGAGAATTCTTCCATTCTTTCTCTCCTTCTTCTTCCTTTTCCAATTCTTTCTGCAAATGTGTGTATTATTGTTTATCTATATCTATTTTGTGTATTTTAAACACATTGTACATGGTATCAGAGCCGACGAACTGCTAAGCGAAAGCTACACCAAATTTTTTTGCAGGTACAAAAGATTGAAGATAGCGGAAAGATGGAATTCCAAAAAGAATTCATTCTTACACCTTACAACTATTTTGCATGGAAGGAGAAAATAGCCATACATATTCGATCCAAAGGGTTGTATAGGTTAACCATGAATACAGATACAGATCTGACATCAGCCATAGAAAAATGCAAGTACTTAAATCGCATGGATGAGGCACTCAGAACAATTTGTAGTCTTATTTCTCTCGATATCCTTTTTCATATATCTTCTTGTAAGACTCTCAATGAAGCCTGGACCATCTTGGAAGGGATATTTGGAAAACATGATGAGATGAGGGGACACATGCTGGAGGTGGAGCTTCTCACATTAGATCCAAAAATCTTTAAGAATACCCAAGATTTATTTACAAAATTCAAGGATTTACTGTCGCAACTCAAAGCTTGCGGGGTTGATAAATTGAAGGAGGAGAAACAAATGGTTCTCACCATTATTTCCAAGCTTGGTCCTGAATTCTTAGTATTCGTATCTACATTCAATACTGTCATATTAGCCTCTAGAGCCACCTAGAAGATTCCTTCTCTTGAGGACTTTATCGAATCCCTGACACAAGAGCAAACCAAGCTCATCAACATGGGTGCAATCAAAGGCCCAAGTGTTAGCCTATG
>JASDQU010283537.1:0-14502 GCA_032191745.1 Picea mariana
AATGCTTCCTGAGACTTCTTCAATTTCTGAAATTCTTCAATTCTTGGAGTACTCTGATCCTGTAGATAAAATTACTCAATTTATTCTCTGAAACTCCTCCAATTTTCACTCCTTGAATCCTCCCCAAAAAGAGGTTATAGAAAGAATAGTAGACTTTATTCAATTATAGTCTATTCAGAAGACCCAACTTGTACAGCATACCCCACGCTCAATATTTAACTTCCAATTATGAAACTCACACAAAAGAAACTATAGTCCATATTCTTTCCAATGGAAGTGGTCCCACTTCATTTGGATTATGTATGAAGAATTTATGATTGTTTTACTTGGAACACTTGTTTATTGACTAGCTTCAAGACTGGTCACAAACCCTATTTTCCACAGAGTGTATCTCCATAATTATAGCAAATCAATAGGTGAACGTTTTACCATAGGTACCTTGATATGTCTTCTCAATACCATAGCGATCGCGCCATCTGAATCATTCTATAAAAAATGTTATAGCAAAAATGGTAAGATGACCTGAAAATAACATACCTTAGAACACATCACCAAAAGACTTCATCCTCCCTTGAAATACAACCTTCTTTACTTCTGATTTCCTCTGAAATTCAACTTTTATCAAATGAATTTATAATGATGTTTATTTATGCCATTTATTTCACTTCCTTTTAACATTAGGGTCGACTTCACACTTTCTTATTTTGTAATTCTTTTCTTTAATTATCTTCAGGGCCTACATGTACTTCCTTCTTCAATTCACTTTGTCATCTTCAAAAATTCATTTCTCCTCAACCATGAGGATCCACGTGATGTGCCACATAACACCGGAAACAAAATGATGTATAATATCCATCCATGGGTGTTATATCTGCATGTGCATTTTCCTTAATGTCCAAATACCTTCATCAATCTTGCGGTCCAAAACCCATGACTAGGGTTGACATCAATAACAACAACCAATCTTCCAACAGCCAAATCATATTTTAGAATCATTTTTTAATTACTGAATGATGTAAAAATATTCCTTATAATCATGTTTCAAATCAATGTGAATATGAGGATTTCACACTAAAACTACTTCCAATAATTAACCAAGTTGTTGTGATATAGTAATGTCCAGTAGAAACCAATCCATTTCATAAACAAACCAGCCACATAAGAAAAAATCAAACAAAGATAAAAGGAAAAATCACATAAAAATCAAAAGGGACCCTAATTTTCAATCAACCATAGAATAAAATAAGGGGGTTGTTGTTTTCCACAACAAAACCCTAGAAACAAAGTCTAGTAAATTTTAAGTTAATCGTTCATTTTATTGGTTGTTTTTATTCAAAGGATATGGAAGTGAAATTGATGTTGTTTGAAACTCTCGAAAAAATGAAAATTATAAGAATATTGGAAAATAAAACTTTACACTAATTCTTTATTAATGAAAAAAAGTTTCAAAAAAGAAAAATGCATGAACAAAATTTCAAACCTTGAAAAGCAATCTTTTCTCTTTCTGATACAAAATGCACGATGCAACCTTTTGAGAAAAGAAAAAGAATAAATTAAAATGATGTTCTTTGATACTTTTCTTTTTTTAATGCTTTCAATATGGGAAGAAAACAAAATCCTATGAAAATGTATTTTTCTTTTTCAAATATAAAGAAAAACAATGCAATAGAAAGAAAGAAACCTAACTAGTAGCAAACTAGGGTTTTTCATTTTCTTTTCTTCTTTCTACCAATGAAAAAACTAACAAAAGATGCTAAAAGAAACATTTTTTGTTGTTTTGTGTTTGAAAAACCAAGGAAAGCACAAAACAAAAGTTTTGAACTCAAATACAAACTCAAGTTTCAAAAATGACCACAATAACGACCACGAAATTGAGATCCTGAGAACAAGACTAGTCTTATAGTCATGCAATCCAAGGGATAAAAGGGAGATAAATATGGATAAAAAAAATAAAAAATTCCATTCAAATTTAAGGCCCTACCAACCTCCTATATACCACAAAATGTTTTGGCACCAAACTCCCCAAAAACAAGCCCCAAACTAACTAAAACAGAGCATCAAAAAGGATGAAAAAAAGAAAAAAAGTCACTTTGTTTTAGGTGTACGCGACTGTGTCCACTATAAGTTATGTATATAAGATAATGTACGTACACTATATCATTCTAGGGAGCATGTACAAGTTATGTATGTGGATTTTCCTCCTATAGGGCATGTATGTATGTGACTTTTTCTTCTATGGGGTGTGTATGTACGCAACTTTGCCTATGTAACAGTAGTGTATGTACGTGACTGTTGTGAAGGGAAAGTGAGTATACACTTATAAAAGAATAGAAAATTAGTTCAAAAAACCGAAAACACAAAACGCAATAGAGAAATCAAAACAGAGCCAAAAAATAATTGAAAACAAAGAGCAAATCCAAGAATGACTCAGAACAATAGAAATCATTTTTGAAACTAAAAATATATCCCTAAAGACTCCCAAGACCTAGAAAGACCCTATGCCACCACCCCAAATTTCTAGAAATATGAGAAAGAGAGAAAAACTCACTCCCAAAACATGTACATGATTGTATTTCAGACAAGTAGTGTATGTACGCAACCGTGTTCAAGGAAAGTCATGATTGTACTCAAGTAAACTCATGTACACCCAATAAAAACCCATCAAATTTTAGGGAGGAGGGCTTGGAAGAATCAGGAAGGATAAGGGAAATGAAGAGAATGCTAAACCAAGATTCAAAACACAGAGAAAGCTTCAAGAGAAATGTAACCACAAGTACCCCTAATGACCCAAAAAGGGAGAATCCCTAGTGGATTCACCAATTCTGTTATGAAAAACTAAGTCTTATGGATATTAGTGATTAAGGGATTTTTCCCCTGTGATCTTGGGTCTGGATCACAATGGAGCAAGACTACGTGGAAGAGACAACAATATCGCCTCAATGAAAAGAACATAAAATCTAAAGAAAATAACTACTTAAACTACAAGGAAGTAGGGAGAGAGTGGAGAAAAGAATGTGCACCTTGTTCTCCCGTCTGATGTTGATCCCCACTCCAATTCGTTGAAGAGATCTTGATATTCTACTAGAACCATCCTGTAATATAGATACAAAATAAGGGCTACAACAAAATTAGTTATGCAATCAAAATCATGTTCATATTATATGTCATATTCAAAGTAAGCATAAAGATAAACATACATTGAAGACAAAATCTGAGGGAAAACAAACTCGTTTATTATCAGCAAGTGGAAAAGGTAAGTTACAACCCTGTCTAGCGTTTAGGCACTATCTTGAAGCCAACTGTCTAGGTTCCTCTAGGAATCCTTAAACATCAACTCAACCAATGTAATCTTCCTTCAATGAATAATATAGGGATAAGGAGACACCCTATAGTCACATAACATGAGAAAGAAGTGTTGGAAAAGGAGTTTCCATACTGCAGGGCATGTTTCTCATAGAATTATAGGGAAGGGAGGATTGCTAGATGTTGGCAGCATAACTTTGCATAAAAGGACTTCACCTCTCCTTATCCCTACATGATTGTTTTTCCCAAATAGGTTTGGGGAGTTGAATTATGTTGAGTACGAGCAAGGGTCATTGTGAAACGAGCCCAATTGAAAAACCTACCTGAAAACACAGAATTATTTCATTTTTCACAAATTTTGAGGGAATCCACAGGTTGTAGTGTGGAAAGTCCTGGATGTCTACGTGTTGCACTAGTAAAACCCGAGGATATTCTCTTAAGGAATGTTTTTTAAATGATTTTTTAGAGGTATTTTGGGGTAAAATTCTAGCAAGAATTGGGAAAGGGTAGATCTATCACACAAATGCATAGGTGTGGTATTTTTTTCTATAACATATGCCCCCTAATGTGTGAGGTCAAAAGGGAAAAATGATGGCTGAAATACATTACGAAATCTGAGAGGAGAGGATGCAACTAAGTATCCATGGAGGTTCCCAAACAACTGATCCAAAAACAATAATTGTCAGCTAAGATCAATCAAGATTTTTGTTTCCCAAGTTGGGCATACCAATGTTGAGGACTGATGTAAGCATGGTCACCAAAGCAAGTATATTGCAGATCCATGGAATATATAAAATATATCTATAGTCCATGGCCATGAACAGTACACAATCGATCCATGTGATATAAATGAAGTAACAAGCATGCCCATGGAGAATACACAATGGATCCATGTCAAAGTAGATCATAGACACGAAGAGATACACAATGGAGCTATGCCTCAAAATCAATAACAGAGGATAAATGGGAAAAAATAAATGAACAAGTTGATCCTCAATGAGTACTAGTATATGATCCAGGTGGATATCGGTGGCCATCCACCTATTCCAACTGGCTTAAAACAGTTTGTTGGAAACTTACTATTTTTAGCAGCTTTTTGGTTCCTAAATTTCCGAGGCCATTTTGAGGGCTTAAACAATGATTTTTCATGATCGAGCACCTCAATGATACCCAAAGGCTTTGATTGAGCCCCCAAAATGAAGCTCCTCATCGATAAATTTCCAATGAGCTATCATACACCCCAAATGGAGATCGTATGCCAAAGTTACGCCCCAAGAAGTTGATACACCAAACTACCCAAAATGAGGTCCACAAAACTGTTGGCTTTTCATCTTTTGGGTTAGGTTTTTTATTTTATTTATGTTAAAAAGGCCTATAAAGCCTCATTGTAACCATCATATTCTTCCGGATGTGAGTATTTATCACATCTCTTCTCAAATATAATTTTCCACCATTTTGGCAGTCTTTCACTCTGTATTTCTACAGTTTTGTACATTTTGTTCATTAATAGAAATTGTGTTTTATTGTATCTTTGTGTTTAAGGTTATATCTCTGATAAATATATGTTATATTATTGGATATCTAATATATCTCTATACATTTATTTATTATATCTCTACTCTCATTTCATGTCAAAAATAATCTGGATTAGTCTATGAGGTGGCACCATATGAGTCAGGAAGGAGCACAGAAGATGTGGTACTCATACTTCACCTGAAGTCTTCACTATGATCTGTCGTGGTACAAGTCTACACTATGTGAATAAATGAATTGAATTCAAACAGAGTGAGACATCGTTTGATTTTCGGTCATTGAGGTATATTGTTAATAAATGTGAGACAACCCACCAATAATGATAATGGGAGTCAAGGTACCATGGTACTATATAACAAGTGTGAATGAATGAGTTGGAATCAAACACATGGTAGAAATTATCGAGTGGGGGAAATTGAGGTATTCCCAATGTCAATAGTGAGGGAACCTGTCATTGATGACTATAATCCCTAAGGTACCAAACATAACTCTAGATCCCTCTCCTAGAGAAAGATGTGTTGAAGTCGATGGGAGGGAACCCACTAGAAGAAAGGAATTAAGGCATCCTCCATCACTTAGAATGAGTGGTGGCAGAATGACAAATATTTGGAAGAGATCAGATGAAGAGACTAATACTCATGATGATGATACTGATTTGGGAAGCCGACTTGCAAGGTCAAAGGCTAACTGTAGAATGGCTGACACATGTTTAAAATTTTCCCTTGAACATAAGAACGACACATTATGTGACTCGGGTAGCATGACTATAAGATGGGATACATTTGTGATGTGAGAGGCATCAACAAATGCTCCAAATAGTTGGAAGAATAACCAACCAGGGGAGAAAAAACTCAAAACGAGAAAAAAATCTCCTAAAGCCATACTAAACCCAAAATGATGAGATATTAATTCAAGATTGTGCTTTGTTCAAGGGAGACAAGACTGCTACCAACAAAAGAGATAGATGTTTTCCATTATTTTTGGTTTTTTTATTTTTGTGTATCTTTCATGTTATAGAAACTTGAAAAGGAATAAAATAATGCTATCATACAGTGTAAGGAACGAGTGTCATGGGAAATTAAACTAGTTCCATAGCGCAAGGAACATACCTATGCTCAATGCAAGGAAGCATGTGCAGGATACAGACAGTTGGGGGATTCTCCCTCCAGGGATAAGGTATCGAGTCGTAGGGGCATAAATTGCAACATTGGGAACTGATAATAATTCATAGGCAATGGTTTCAACGAGAGCATGAATAAGTTGGCATTAGGATTAAAAGCGCAAGCAGTCAATATGCAAATGCAATTAAGACTCAACTTTGGGAAGTAAACCTCTCATGATGGTATTTTTCATAAGTTTAATATCCAAGGTACGAAAAAGAATAAAATCATACCAAGGAGAACTCTTCTGGTCATTGGGGCCAAAGTATTCCCTTTTTGTACATATTCCAGTCAGTCTGGAAAAGGTTTAAGCTTATACCGAAAGGATGTCTCTTCAAAACCTTTTTAACAAGTGTGATAGAGACAAGATCACTTGGATATCTTTTCATATTTAAGGAGTCTAAAAATATCTTAACTATGGACTCCCTCTTCCTTTTTCGTAAATTAATTCCCCTAAGCCCGAAAAAGTATAAAACACAACTTAGGAGAACTCTTCTAGCCCGTAGACTAGAGTATACATTTTTCATAACTAGTCTTGTCCAGTTCGAAAAAGGGGTAAAATTGTGATGGAAAGACATTCCTTCATGTTCGTTTAACGAGTGTACACGGAACAATGTCACTAAGTAATATTTTCAATTTTAAGGAGTCTGAAAAGATCTTAACTTTGCACTCCATAATATAAGATAGGGGTCCATAACAAGAGAGAGTGAGAAGTATGAAGTTCAAACACAGACTCATGGTGGGACTAACTAGGATCCCCAATATTAGAAACAAACTTGCAGCATGAACTCCATAATGGAAAAGGATTCCATACTAGAGAACCTATGGAAGGTAGGCTCTACCATCAATCGAATGATGCTTTTAATAAGAGAGAAAGGTTTCACTATTTGTTAATGGGGTTGACCCTAGGTTTAAATGGTAACAGTAACTGATAATGCAACAGTTCGAGTGAAATGCACCCTAACCTAAATTCTAGTTATAATAACATTACCTTCCCAGAGTCTTGTAAAATACTCATCCAATCGATGATAAAGGTACTAGAGTAAAAGTTTAAAATGACCTAAGACCTGCATAAATGATGATAATTATACAAAACTTTGATCATTAGTTTAAAATTTGGAGCAAAATAAGGAAACTTTAGGAAGTGGGTTTTCAAAATTTTAATAAATAATGATATATTAACCCATTTACCATTTCACCCAAACAACCACCAAAGTGAGCAAAACCCTTGGAGAGAAAATTGAGAAAACGTGGAGCTTGGAACAACTCCACTACTTACCACCCTAAACATGTAAGTGTTCCATCCTTATCTTGCATTTCATTCTTTTACTTCTGCAATTTCTTTCAAATTTCAATCTTAAATTCACTTCATTAAACACATCTTTGCACATCTGTGAGATGCCTTAAGGAAACCCATGGATATTCGCGGCTAGTCAAAACACCAGTCACGTATATCCATAATGTTTCAAACTAAAGGCTGTGGATGCCCAGGAACATACTAGAAAAAATAAGAACTAACTGAAAATTTCTTGGAAATTGAGCAAGATGTTTATTCTCTGGAGAGAACATGAACATGGAGAGGTGGACCAAGCAGTGTTTGACAACGATGAAGAAAAAAAATCTATGCATCCTTGCAGCATGTATAATTTTTTCCAAGTTGTTGGCATGAGGACACAAAGGAGATTATTAAATCTCCTAATTGACTATTGGAACCTGGATGTTGAGGCTTTCATGCTTGCTAGACAATATTTGAATATTATGGTTGAAGACATGTACTTCATTACTGGTTTTTCGAGGAGAGGCAAAGTGCCAAACTTCCAATATCGGGGATGAGGTCGGAGTATCAATGAATTCATCAATGAGTATTGTGATGTCGGCACCAAGAAGAGTGGCTCTCAAGTGCCAATCAAAAATATTACCAACTTGACTCTCCAAGTCATCTTATATACTCTGTTTCGGATCGTGGGATCCAACTCTTTCACTTGGCATCACATGTGAAAATCAAATATGGGGTTGAATTCATGCACCCTTCTATGTATGATTGGAGCACTACCATGCTCAATAACATGAAAGAACAGTTGATAGACTACAAGCTCAGGAAGGTGAAGAAATGTTTCTTTGGTAGTGTCTTATGCACTTTTGTCTTCGAGCGGGTGCCCATGATGAGACTGCAAACACATATACAAGGACATTTGCGACCATGTCCTGCCATGGTCCGATGGACCAAGCTCATAGCTCGCTTAGGAGGTGGACAAATGTCCAATCCATTTGATGATGAATTCTTTGTCTGGTGGGAATAACAAACTCCCTTCATTGAGGACTACCCATATGCAAACATCGATTTCACCAACGACCCAGATGTCATAATCCCTGCCAGAGACAAGCTATAGGATATATGTAACCTTTCATTTTGTGTTATTTAATTTTAAAATTTTGAAAATATAATTATTTTTATCCTTTTGTGAGACCAAAAATACTAACAAGTACCTTACTTTGATGCAGATAAATCACCTGTGAGACTGGCTAATGTCTCGCGACATAGCCGACAAGACAAAGAGGAGTTAGGACTAAGCAATGATGTAGTGAGGACCTTGCATAGTGTGGTCCAAAAATTTGAGGCCCTCATGTGCAATGTGCCTATGGCTACCATTGATGACCTCCCCGTAGGCATGCAATGACATGTCGTGGGAGTATCTAGGTCATGGGTCTGATTGTTCTAGTGTTTGGAAAACATTGTTGTTTTTTATGATAGGGTGCATCAGCCTCATGCCTAGGCATACTATGTGCTCATAGAACAACTGTTTTACTTTTATAACATTATATTACCTTCGAGGGATAGGAGGCCCCATATCTTGGACTTGATGGATCTCATTTTGATATATAAATATATTATTTTTGTGTTTTATATACATTTTGTATGTTACTTGCAAATGTGTATATTTACATGTGTCTGTGTGTGATTTACTTTACCGATGATATAAATTCCAATCTAACAAATAATTATCATAGGCATCAGCTAATTCATTATCTCTCCAAGGAACATGTTCATAAGTAATAAACTCAAAAGACCATTCCAAATGACATACCCTAAGGAAAAAATGTAATAGTATCGGATCTCGAACTCGATACACACCATTTAATTGTGAAACCACCAATTGTGAATACATGAACACTTCAAAGTGATAAATACCATAAGACAATGCATCTCGTAAATGCTCAATGAAAATGTTATATTTGGAAACATTGTTGGTAGTTTCTCTGAGACACACCCCTCCAGCGGACACCGACTGCCTAGCAGGTGAATAAATCACCCAAGCAGTGGATGCTAGGTGTCGAGTATGGTGACTATCCCCATTCTCCTTGAGCATCTGCAACACAATAGAGGCACATAAATCACTAACGCAACAAAGCGACTAAAATTGTAAACAAACTTATGTACAATATAGACAATAAATACAAGAGTGTTAATGCTCAAGCCATGAGGCTTAAGCATAGTACTTATTCAAGTAGAGCCCATTTCTGGGCTTAGATATCACATTTCCTTAAAACTCTGTGATCTTGTAGGATCCTTTCTCTAAAACTCATCACACGACATAAGGGTCAAACCACATGGGGTTGAATTTCCCTGCCCCCAAGGAATCCTTGTCTTGGTCATAAACCAACACAATATCTCCCTCAAAGAACACCCAGGGATGAACAAATTTGTTGGTAGTTTCCCCAAGNCAACAAAGGGACTAAAACTGAAAACAAACCTATGTACAATATAGACAATAAATACAAGCGCACTAATGTTCAATCCCTAAGGCTTATGCATAGTACTTCTTCAAGTAGATCCCATTCCTGGGCTCAGACAACACATTGCCTTCAAAATCTGCGATCTCATATGATCATTTCTCTAATACTCATCTCATGACATAAGGGTCGAACCACATGGGTTTGAATTTACCTGACCCCAAGGAATCCTTGTCTTGTTCATAAACCAACACAAGATCTCCCTCAGAGAACACCCAGGGACATACATATTTTTTATATTGGGACTTGACTCATTTCTTTTGTGCTTCATTTGCTAAATTTACATCTTGAGTTGCTCATCAAGATTTTCAAGGAAAACCAAGCGTTCTTCGAGTTGAGTCATGTCCAGAAGGAGATCAACTACTATTTTGAGTGAAGGAACTTCATATTCAATAGGAAAAATTGCTTCCACTCCATGAATGAGTTGGAATGGTGAGAAACCAGTAGAATTTTTGATTAAGGTTCTATAAGCCCATAAGGCCGGATAAAGCATCAAATGCCAATTAGTTTGGGTTGAATTCAGTGTTCTTCTTAAAATCATTTTCAATTATTTGTTCACAAATTCAACCTAATTGTTATCCTAGGGCTAGTAGGGAGACAAGTGTTCCTTCCTAAATCCCAATTTCGATGTTAAATCTTACATCATGCAGTTCTAAAAGTGATTGTCATGGTTAGTGACAATCTCTCTCGGAACTATGAACCTAGTGATGACCTGATTGAATATGAAAAGTATTGTTTCCTTCCCATCATTGGAAAATTTTAGCATAGCTTCACCCCACTTAGTAAACTAGTCAATGGCTACGATGATGTAACAATGCCCAATAGCCAAAGTCAGGTGGCATGTCATAAAATCTACCCCCCACTTGGTGAAGGGGTCAATAGTGATGATGGGAAACATTGGAGTAGGATGTGCATGCATTTTCTTAATGAAAATTTGGCATGGATGACACTTCTTTACCGCTTCAACACAATATTTAAATATCACAGGCCAAAATTATCATGAGCGCAAAAAAATTTGGGTTGTTACCAACCCAGAGAGATGACCACCACATGCTCCACTATGGAAGTCATTCAAAAAAACCTCCACTTCTTCAAGATTTAATCAACCCCTAAGGATTGAGTCCACCCCTCATCAATACAAAGTGTCAGTGATAATGAGGTATTTTTTCTCTATATGACAGATTTGTTTGAAGATAACTTTAGAGTTTGGAGATATACAAGGATATCCCCATACAACGGATCGGACGAACAGATTAGGAAAAAATGCTCATATGAAAATGAGTTTGTCATCTCGCCTTCCTTGTTCTCTACTAGAAACTTTGACATCAACTCAGTGAAGACTAAATACTTCTTATACTTTGAATTCAAACTCTTGAAGCATAACAATCCACTTGTTGTACTTCCCGCTGATAATTCTCCTAGTCAAAACATATTGAAATGGATTGATCATGGCCATGACGGTTGTCTTTCGTAATAAAATGTAATGTCGGAGTCATTGGGAAGCATGAAAATCTTTCAGTGCTAGTTTCTCTAGATGAAAATATCTAAGTTCAAGACCCATGAGAGCGTGACTCAAGTAATAGATGACATGATCTTGGAGCTCATCATTCTCCTGAAATATAACTATGTCGATCGAAGACTCATCTACTACCAAATACAACAAGTAGTCTCGAATGAAATCAGGGGGACTCAATAATGGAGTTGAAACCAATGCCTTCTTCAAATCATGAAAAGAACGTTGTGCAGCTTCTTCCCAACAGAATGGTACCCCTTTCTTCAAAAGGCGCATAAATCCCTTTGTTATGTTAGCATAGTTTGGGACAAAACGCCTGAGGAAATTTTCCTTTCCTTGTAGGCTCTGAAGCTGTCTAATTGTATGCGGGAGAGGAAACTGAGTTATTTCCTCAACCTTCAAGGGGTCAATCATGATCCCTTTTTTCAAAATGATTAATCCCAAAAGACGACTAGAGGTCACACAAAAAATACACTTGTTTGGATTCAATCAGATCCTATAGAAACAACATCATTCAAAAACTAAGCAAAGGCGTAAAATATGTTGGGCCCTCTTCCATGAGTGAGTCATGAGATCGTCTAAGTATGCCTCCACTATATGGTTTAATTCATGAAAAGAAAACATCATGGCTCAATGGAATATTGCACCAACATTTTAAAGAACAATCGACATTTTTTTGTTAGCAAAAGTGCCCCAAGGACATATGAAGGTCGTTTTGTGTTGGTCTTCCTGAAGAATTTCAATTTGGTTGTAGCCAGAAAAACCATCCATAAATTAGAATATTTCACTCCTCACACATTCATACAAGATATGATCAATGAATTGTGTCAGGAAGTTGTCTTTAGAACATGCCTTATTCAAGTCCCTAAAATCCATGCAACATAGATTGTACCTTACTTCTTATCAATAGGAACAAGGTTGGAGACCCCTTCTATTAGAGCAACTAGGTAGGTAAATCCTACATTAAACAACTTTTCCACTTCTTCTTTTATTGTTGCTTCCTTTATTGGGTTCACAGGTCTCAACTTTTGATGAACCGACTTTGCATTTTCATAGGTTCAAATCTCGTGTTGAACTATTCGAGGATCAATGTTAGGCATTTCCTCATAAGACCATGCAAAAACATCTCAGAACTCCTTAAAGAGTGTTGTATGTTGAGAAATCTCATCCTATGAGCATTCTTCTTCGATAAAGTCATTTTCAACAATTTTAGGATTCTTAGAAATGTGGACCGGGATCGTTTCCAATATATTAGACATGTTTCCTTTGACACAGAAACCATTCCCAGACAAGGGATTGACTACCCCATCAACACTTCCAACAATGGATGACTTGAATTATCCATTCTCTATTCAACTGAGTGCAAGGAGGAAATATGATCTATGATGCAAATCCACCCATGGCCTTTCATCTCCAACCATTGCCTCGATGATTTCTTTGTCCGAAGGCAATACGGTCTCCAAACAATCTTGAGAGATTGAAGAGTTTTGAGCCCAAATAGGCTCAAGAAAGAGATCATCCTCCTCGATGACTGTTGGAGTTTGATCCAGGTCTGCAGTGGCCTATTGAATGGATTGATAAGCTACCTCAACTACAGGAAAGGGTTTGGTCATCCCAGAATGAACTTGTCCTTCAACCATACTATATGGTGAGGGAAGGGTCCATGGGTCCTGCATATACGACGTTCTAAACAAAGATACCCTATTAACAGGAGTGGTGCGAACATATGAAATCGATGTGGGAGATTCAAAATATCCCATAAGAGAGGGGTACATCCCATAATTGATGCTCTCAGTGGTCGCCTGAAGGTTTTCAATTCAAGGGACAGTAGTCCTATGATTAGATTCTACTTCATAAAGGTTGGACACCACTTGATCGATGGTCACGATTCTTCCCTCATGGGGAAAACATATAATCCAAAAAACTATCGAGATGATAGTTGTCATGGAATATGTCCAACTTCTTCCTAACAAGATATTATAGTCGAGTGATGCATTGACTACTTCAACCTCAACGCAAACATACTTTACCCCTCATGTAACCATACATGAAGGAATTAGACAATGTGCCTGAAATAAATGTCCATCGAAGGCAATCAAGAGTGTAGGAGAAGGGGTAAGATCAAGAGAACCAATAGATTCCCAACATGACAAAGACATCATGTAATGAAAAATCCTTCATCAACGACAGTTCTCTTAACTAAGATATTGTTTCAAAAAAACCCAATATGAAAAGATACAAGATATGGAAGGCATGGCCTCACCTCAGTAGCATCAAACTTCATTTCGAGCTGACTAGAAGAATTAGAAACTCCTATAGTAAACAACAACGCAGTACGCTACGAGGGGAAACTTTGGAGCATCTCCAAAGTGGACATTGCACAAGGTGTCTGATTCAAATTCTCAATGATTGAGTAATTGGGAACAACTATTGCATTGGGGTTATGTGTTGTCATTTTATAAATGCCCTTAGATATTCACGACATTGTCTCTTTATCAGGATTCTCTATGTGGAGAGGGGCCTTCTCTTCTTAATTTTTATTACCCTCCTTAGTCGACTCTGGATTATCGTAATTTTGATTTCTCGTCGACAAATATACATATTTTATATTTGAATATTTAAGAATGTTTACTACTTTATATCTATCAGAGGGGGGAGCACTTGTGTTAAAATATTGTGTAACTGCAAAGAATATTCTTATCCCCTTTTGTGGACAAAGATAATATATATTTATTATTGATTAGATCAATCCCCTTTTGTGGATTGATCATGTCGGGCATTGTAATTGACAAAATCCCCTTTTGCGGATTGGTCAAACCCTAATTGTAATAGGCTAAATAAGAATTCAGCCCCATAATATATTAAAGAGGCCCCAAAATATATTAAAGGTGGTTATAACCACCCAGAAGAAGAAGTCAGCCCTGCCAGTGAAGAGACACTTCCACACGTGCTAGAATTGTATAAATAAGAGAGGCCAATGCCTCATTTAGACACACACTCATCTCACTCATATAGTGCCCAAGTATTGAAGGAAGTTGTAGTTACCAGTTGCTGGAAGAAGGAAGAGAGAGAGAGGCGCATCCTTCGGAGAGGAATTTATGTGTTGTTTGGTTCATTATCTTGGCATTGCATTGGCTATCTATATTAAGGAAGTTTTGCTGGGTTTTCTTCCCCTTGAAGGTTTCCCAGGATAAATGCTTG
>JASDQU010283538.1:0-10645 GCA_032191745.1 Picea mariana
TGAAGTGTCGAAGTGTTTCTCAGCTGTTTGATCCAGGAGGACACACGTCAATTTATCGCCATATCAGGGTGAAAAGCAATTGAAAAAAGAAGTTTGAGTTTTGACTTTCCCAAAGTCTGGAGGTCCGAAGTAATTCTCGGTCATTCAATTCAAGAGAACGTGTCTTTAGATCCATAGCTCTGGGTAAAAGTAGTTGAAGGAAAAGGTTTGAGTTTTGATTTTCCTGAAGTCTGAAGCCCGAATCGCAAAGCAGATCTCAGTCATCGATTTGAAAAGAGAAAATATGATCCATCAATCTAAAAGGTGCCAGAGCTGGGTCTTTGATCAAAAAGCCTCATCTCATATCACAAGATCAATGGTCTCGCTCCATTGCGAGGCTGGAAGGCGCGCACATTTTTAAATTTTCAAGGGCGGGCCGCAATCAGAACCATGGTTTTTAGAAAGGGACACATGGCGGTTCATGGTGAATTGCGGAGACAAAAGCAGTTTTCTTTCAAACAACCCTTGGTCACACTTACAATCATGAAATCATGTAGGGTCATGGCCCTAGGTCACATTGAAGAAGGAACTATGGAGAGAAGTTGCGCCAATGGCCAAAAGCGCCCGTATTGGTCACAGAAGAAGATCTGCATGGCCTCGAGGTGCTAGGATTGACTCGAAAAAGTCATAGGCACTACCTGGAACACTCATGGATGTCTAGCCTTGTCTCAATATCAATGAAGGTAGTTAATGGAAATGGGGGCAGAAGTTGAGACCTCGTCTCACCCCATAAATGGAAAGCATACTGAGAGTTTTCGTGGGGGTAGATTGTCAATCCGAAGTTTCCCAAGGAATGAATTTTCCTTCAAAGTACATAACTAACTTGGGATCGTGTCTGACATAAGAAGGCCTGCACAGGCTGATAGAGTAGGCGCTCACTAAAAAATTTGAATGCAAGGGTTCGATCGCATTCCTGGTGGTTGTAGCATTTCTAGTATATAGGCAGTTTTGATATTGTGTTAAGGTCGAATGGTTGAGCTAGGCTCCCTAGTATTGTAATATTTTGATGAAAAACATTGGTTCTTTGGTTATGTCTTGATTTGAGACTTCTTGATTAATCTAAGTCAGCTTTCTTACTCCATCTTATTTTCATTTGATACTGAGAGAGTTCATGATTGACTGATTCACATGAATTGTTGTGACTGTATTATGATGAATGTTTGATTTTAATGTTGTTATTGTTTCTTTCAGTTTCCTTGAAATTTGAATCCAAGAGGATCTTGTGTTTAAGTTTTTCTTCCTTAGGCTATTGGAAGGCCTGAAGTTCATGTCATACCTCTATACTTTTCTCACCGACGTCTTCCTCTTACTCACCTTTACTCCAATTTACCGGCTGAATTTGATCCAAGACCTCAATTGCTTGCGCATACCAGTCCAGATTTATGAGTTAAAACGTTATTTTCATTGATTCTTCTCCATTTGGTCTCTTAAAACTCATTTACATTTACTTTATAAACTGATGGGTATTGGGATTACCTTCTATGCAATTTGAGGGTGACTTCTAGTGCTAACAAGACCCTAGAATTATAATCTGCAATAGACCCACACAATCCAAATTTATATCATTTGGTATTCTTGTTGATAATAGCTTGACAAAACACTCTCTGCTTGAGAGTTCCCCTGATCATCACAATACCTTATTATTTAAAACTTAGCCTCTTTTTAATTTGTTAGGATGAGGCACTCCAAAATGTTCCTCCACAACATTATATAGGAACTATCATGAGTATATGCACTCTTTCTTCCCCAATACCAACATATGTCCTTTACCTCTAACATATGGAAATGTTTTTCCAAAACTGGCATTATTCAGAAAACTTTCACATGCAATTTCATGGTCAACAGAGTCCAATTGCTCTTTTTCTTCCACATTTATAACACAATTAGATGCCTCCTCAAAGGATTTGATACTTCTTTCATGTTTACTTCTAGACTAAATTTCCATTGTCTATACTCATGTTTGATTTTGAGTTATGAGCTAAAAGTTAAATCCTTATAAAGTTTGCAATTTTACCATTTTTATGCTCATTTATACCCTATTTTAATTGCTTCCATTTTTTAGAGATACTATTTTCTTTCACCTGTAGAAAAAAATCCACTAGGAACCAAAAAAACGTTTATTACAGGTATAGAAAGAATTTATAATTTTGAATGCAGATCAATTCTCAGGTTTCGAGTTTGATACTCCAGTCAAATTCTGTATAAATTTGGAAATGATGACTTTGTTCTTTTTCACTTTCTCTAGACTTGGAAATTTTCACCAAAATTGGATATCTCCCAAAAGGAGCAAAACTAGGAAAGCTTGCCTCAAGACAAGGTTGTCTGGATTGATGTGTAGACAAAATTTTGATTAAATAACACTTTCTAGATTTGTGATATGGTGTCCCTTTTCCTCTGAAGATTTCAAAAATCCTTAAAATGTGCCCGAAAATAATGTATTTTGTATTAGTTTATCATCCCCACACTAACCCCTTTTGAATGTTTCCAGGAGCCCAAATGGGTATCGCCATTCTTGCTTTTGATCTATCTATCAAAATTTCACCTTTATTTGGGCCCCGATTACTAAGCACGACCTAGATCTTTGAAAGTCACCAATTCAACCTTTTAAGAAAATTTAGGCATAATTAGCTAGCGGCCCTCACTGGAGCTATTGTATCCCTTGTCACTTCAGACACACACCTAAAATTTTATCCAATTTTAAGTTCAAATGCTCCTGATGTGGCCAAAACAACTTTTTTAAAATGTTTATTTTTGCTGACATGGCAACCTAGATGACATTGAATGGCACGTGGTTGATGATGTACATGTGTAATATCTTGATTAGGCTATGTTATCAACTTTCCTCTTCTCCATTGATGATCTATGATTTCCTTTGCATGGACAATATTAAAAAAGGGTACCTTATGCAATTTTGTCGAACCCCGATCATCGACGATTGGTGATTCACTTCCATCAGTGAATTAGAAAAGGCACTTCTTCAAGGTATTTGTTTTTAACCCCTAAACCCAAACTAGAATGATCCTAAGTTGTCAATCTAGAAATTATGAGTAATATCAGTCGTCAATTAGCTATGTTTTTTCAAGCCCACGCACGAGTCTCAATCATTTATTTTCCAAATCTAAAAGTGAGTTGGACCATCCATTCCCAAACATCCAAAACTCCATTGACTATTGGCAATTTCCTTTGATAACAGACTTGCAAGACTCTGCCAAACTTTTCAACCCAATCATCAACGATCGATGATTGTGTTTCTTCAAATAATGTGGCATGACATGTGGATGATGATATTGCATGAAACATGGATGTTGATGTGGCATGAAACGTGGATTATGGCATGACATGAAACATGGATGTTGACATGGCATGACACATCCTACTCCTATTTTCGATTCATCGAAGATCGACATTATCTCCTGCATCGACAAATGATGATTTCTTTTGGATGAAAAAAACACTTCGTTGATTCAATCATCAACGATTGGTGATTTATTTTGGACAAATGAAACAGTTCACCGATTTTTCCAAATCGATCATTGGCGATGGATGATCTCTCCTACATTGGCGATTGATGATTTATTTTCGACAAATGAAATGCTTCGCTGATTTTTCTAACCCGATCATTGGTGATCAAAGATCTCTCTTGCATTGGTGATTGATGGTTTCTTTTGGAAAAACAGAACGATTTACTAATTTTTTCGACCTGATCATCGATGATCTATTCTAAAGTCCATTTAATATTTTTCGAACTCCAAAACTTAGAAGTTTTTTCCTAGACTCATATTGGATCTGGATAGTTTATTTTCAATATCAAAGTGATGTCATTTGTTAGTTTATTAAACTCTCTAAACTTCTCTAGACTTCTCCAAAATGGAAATTGAATCTTGGTCGTTGATATTTAATGTCTAAATGATCTGGTTTGTTGATTCTTTGATCACCATTAAAGAGGAAAATTCAACATCCTGGGCCAAATTTAACACTGTGACATGTAGATCGATGGAACTAATCATCTCTTCTATGATTCATATGACAAATTCAACTTGAATTTGTTCATAAATTTAGGGATTTCACTCCGGTTTCACCAATTTTTTCAAATTCTCCAAAGGTCAAATTTCACCATAGAATATTTACTCAAAATCCATGTTGGTATTGGCCCATAGAAGCTTGGTTTTGAACCAGAATCTTTGATACCACTTTGTAACATACCCAGCCTCCAAGTTGAGCCACGTTACTACAAAAACAACTTAGCATAAGTTGATACCATTTAAAAATCTACATTCACACAACATGCCAAATAACTCATGCAATTAAAAGCATTTATAAAAACATGAATGCAACTATTCAATCAACACAAATCATTCAAATATTCATTTACACAGTGGAATAATAATAATAAATACAATAGAAAACTTATATATTTACAAAATAACCAACTATCTTCTTACAAAGGATGTTCCTCCCAACCATATGCTTGTTGTTCATTTTCTCTCAACATCAAGCCACCCTTGACCCGAGGCTATGAGTCCAGAAGGAGGTTTGACCCTCTTTGTTTTCCACTCTTCAAATTTGGCAACAAAAAACCTAGGTTATACTACAACAATAGTACCAATCCACCAACTTTCTTTCCCTCAACCTGAAAAACCCAAGGAATGGGATCACCCTTCTCTGCCACATAGTCCTTCGAGCCTTCCCACTTCCCTCCAGGGTTCCATTTCACTTAGTTGGCTAGGAATATCATAGTCGGGGAATCCAAGAACTTTCAGTTTCTCTAGGAGTTCTCACAACAACCTTCATAAGGCTCTTAATCCATTTCCTTAATAGGAAAAATGTTCCACATGAACACAACCTATTTTTATAGGAACATAGGCCACATTTCTGACATAAACACATCCCAATAATTTCCACTTTCAAGCATAGCATGGTTAGTTCTCTTCCCATCACTCGTATCCTCTTTTGTTTCCCAAAATCAAAATTCAAAAACTATCCTCTTTCTCCATTCTCATTTCCTTTTCTCCCCTACATGTTGACTCTCACTCTTCCCGAAAAGGATTGGTTGTCTCTCACACTTATCCCATGCTTCATTGTACTCAAACCATACATTCAATAAATATATGAGGTGATATCACACACCAACCCTCTCACATGAATTCAATGATTGAGTATCTAATGAGTCAAAGGGAGGATTATATGGTAATGATACATTAACTTAGGATAATAACATGGGTTTTCCCTTGGACCCCTCTTTATCCCCCTCTCTTGTGGAATCATAGCCCCCTGTTGTTATCGTCCCTCTCGTATTGCAGCCAATAATTATTGTTTTTATTAATTATTTCAATGTACATAATACATAGTTCAACTCTCAGCCATATTAATTAATAAGGGCTCTTCACCCAAAACATATTGTCTCACTAGCCTAATACACATTTACACAATTACATTACAATTTGAGGGGATTAAAACTGGGGATCTTACAATCACAAGATATCAAGTTACACATTATGAGCCTTGACCAATATCCAACTTGGACAATATTCTCCCCCTCATTAGGTCAAACCAAGAATTCTTGTCATACATTGAAATGGGTCTTGGGATCTTCAAAGAATCCACACTTCTTAGCACTTATTAGGGTTACCCACTTTTGGTTTCATCACCAAAATATACTCAAGTTTGTACCATAACATCTATTATGGTAGAACCATATTCCCCTTCATCTACCCCAAAATGAACATTTATAAATGACCAAACACCTTCCATGGAGATAACACCCCACCCTCTCATTTAGATTCCCTTTTTTACCCATCGTTGGGAGTTATGATGTATCAAGTGATAGCCACACCAACTCTCCCAAGCCTCATTTTGTGGGTATCTATGTGGTATCTTGAACCTCCAATGATGGTACCACCTCCTACATCATCAACTCATGTCATTGTAAAACCAATACAAACCACTCTCAACCCATCATCGAGAGAAATTGCTCACATAGTCAGGGGAAACAATAAGGTAGTTGGGGGAAAGAAGAATAAAGTAGGGAAAAACATTGTAACCACTCCTCAAGTACCCCCTCCCTATTCTCTTTATGACACCCCAGGTCACACCAAAAACCTGTGCCCATGCTTCCTAAGATAAGGAATCTTCTCCATACACCTCAAGAAAATCCATTACTACCCACCCCTCTTGTTGTAGGAACTTCCATTTCCCCCATGAAGGAACCTTCCACAACATGAAACAATACATTGCATATAAATCATCCTTGTGCCATATGATCAACATATGCACATAAAATTCATTGTTATTTTGATATTGCACATTTCCTGGATACGCTACTTGAAGTGTGCCAAACAAATCTCCCAACATCATTCAACCCCCCTTTATAACCAGTATCATAGCCACCCTTTATTAGTGAAAATGGATCATCCATTATTTACTACATGTCCACATAAACAAAATCACAAAATAGTCTCATGTTTTCTCTTTGTGAGAAAGAAATCCATTACATGGCCGAAATTATGAAACAATGTGAGTGCGTCATACCTCTCACCCCAATCTCTTATTCCTCACCCCAATTGGAGAGGTTCACCCTTCCTCCTCTATCTAGTTCTCTGGTATGTCATTAGTAGGATACCCCACATCCTACCCCACCCAACTCCTTGGTGAGCCCTTGATAGGGCATTCCCTCTCCTCATGGAGAACATGAAACACATAATTTTGTACACATATACTATATTTCCACAACCATTGGTCCTATACTTTGGTTCAACCAATCCTTACCCATTAGTATTGAGACTTATTTCCCATCCCCAAGCAAGGTTGTGCATGCGCCTTGGCCAAAGTATCACTCTGTCTATGAAATATAAGCATCCATAAGCACCTCAACAGTTATCAATATATCACAGACATGTGATATGTATGGCTCCCAAACACCAATTCAACTATTTCATACCTCTCACAAGTTCCTCACTTCCACCTCTCATGTCTTCCACTCAGATGAGGACATTCTAGAGGTGATTATGGCATAATACTACCCATGGGATGTGATGCACCATTTTTTATTTTTCATACCTTAGGAAGTGATTCAATTTTCCCCATATTTAGACATATGCATAGTTGAAACCAAAGACTCAATTCCTCCTAGGCATATCAATTGGTTTAAGAACTCAATCTCATCCCCAAGGACATTTTTAGAAGGAAATATAGCCAATATCTCTCATATCATCAAAGTGGACATTTTAATCAAACCAGTGTCACCGAAGACATCCTCCTCAAAGCAACATGATTCTTGGAGGAGGTACTTGCATACAAGGCTCTCTTTCAGGAGTTTTGGGACATCTTTTACTAGTATTACATTGAAATTCCAAGACTCAATCCCACCATTGTTGAACATGGAATCGAGGCATAACCCAATGTTTCACTCATTTGGCAGAATCAGTGGCCCCTTCACCCTTCCAAAGAAATGACCATCAAAGCTAAGATTGATAATCTTAAAAAAACTTGTTTCATTTATCCAATTGCATATACTTCTTAGGTATATAACCTTGTCCCCGTGAACAAAAATCAGGGCAACATTTGTTTTTGTATTGACTTGTAGGATTTGAACCAAGCATGTCTCAAAGACAAATTCCTAACACCATTCATTGACCAAGTCATTGATGCCTACATCATGCATTAGGTCCTTTCCTTTATGGATGGCTTCTTAGAGTGTAATCAAATCTAGATCCACCATGCAAATTAGTACAAAACAACTTTCACCGCCCCTTCTTCACATATCACATAATGCATTTCGATCTAAAAAAAATGGAGCCACCTTCTAGTGTGCCATGAAATATTGCTTTCATGATCTTTCTCACATCATATTGTCCTGTTTGGATGAACTCACAACCCGATCCAAGAAGAAGTCCCAACATTTGGAAGACCTTTGCACTATCTTCAAGATATTTTGAAAGTACATGATTCACTCAAACCCACTCAAGTATGTTTTTTGCATCACCACTGGAAGTTTGTTGGGTTTCATTATCTCCCAATAGGGAATCATGGTGAATCCCTTGAAAGTATAGGCTATTAGTGAGATACCCCCTCCAAATAATTTGTGTCAACTACAAAGTCTACAAGGCAAGGCCAACTTCTTGCAATTCATCATTCCTAACTGTGTCACTTGTGCACATGGGTTCTTGCATCTATTATGCAAGGATATTCCTTTTTAATGGGATGACAAGGTTCAACAATATTTTGATGTGTTAAAGGATTGTCTTTCAAATTCACCATCAATTATTCTTGTGACTTCAATCAAGATTACATCCTTTACCTATCTGCTTCAGATTTATTGGTTGTATGAGTGTTAGTCCAACAAGGGATTGATGGTAAAGATCACATCATATACTATGTGAGAAAAAATCAACCAGATCCTCCTCTCAATTACAATCACAAGGAGAAGTTATATATAGCCTTGCTTCACACAGTCTCGAAACTTTTCCATTATATTTTGTTGTGAACCACTAAATTAATGGAAAATTCAAACCCCATGCAATACTTACTCATTCAGTGACTTATCAATGGTAATTTCACTTGTTGGATCATAATTATTCATAAAATTGATCTATAACTCACTACTCCTAAGAGTAATAAGGTGTTCATCCTCTCTAAATTCATCATTGACCTCCCATCTGACACAAAATAACCACCAATGAATGAAAACTTCCCTGATGAACACCTATTTTTGTATCATTAGATAACCCATGGTACATCGATATTCTCACCTACATTCACACTCAAAATTTATCCCACAACTCTCTTGATATTATTCTGAAAAAATCACCACCAAGCTCCATGGTATCTCCTCATAGGATACATCCTATATCTATATGGAGTGAACACTATATTTCAATAATGTATAACTCTTGAGGAAGATGAATGGGTCCTTAGTGATTGTCATAGTCGTGCTTGTAGAAAACATTTTTCAAGAATTTACACTTCCCCCAAAATGATCTATACTGGTTATTTTTTTCCTACGCTCTTCCATGATTGCATTCAGGAAATCAAGTGATGTACAAAGTTTCAGGTATTCACTCACAAAACCCAAGCCCTTCAAATCCTTTGCACCTTGTCATTACCATTGGTCCCTTATGGAAGTGGGGTATTGATTTTATGACATCAAATACCCCATCTAGCAATGGCCACAAGTACATCATTGTGTCCATTGACTATTTCACCAAGTGGGTTGAGGACATGCCAAGATTCAATAACATCGTGGACAAAGCTTTCAATTTCTTTTTTAATCACTTCATCACTCATTTTGGGGTCCCCCAACATCTTGTCTTGGACCATGGAAAACATTTTGAGAATAATGTGTTTCGAGAGCTATCCTCCCTTCTCGACTTCACCCATGAATTTCCTTCACCATACTATTCATAGTCAAATGACTAAGATGAGGTTGTCAACAAAGTCCTCAAAACCATGCTACAATATACAATCAATAAGCACAAAACCAATTGGCACCACATGCTCTTCTCTGTGCTTTGGGACTACTTGACAACAATCAATACTACCACTGGGTTCACCCTGTTCCACCTCATTCATGGCATGGAAGTGGTTTTACCCATCGAGTGTGAGATACCAATCCTATGGAAAATAGTCCAACTCATTGGATACCACACCTCTCGAACATTGACTTGTGGCCTTGGAAAGCATAGATCAGGATCGTTGATCTTAATTACAAAATAACAAAGTAATAAAAAACAAGGATAATTTTAAGGACGGAAATCTATATTAAAATGTAGAAACCTAGGCTAATCTTACTAATCCTTAATATGAAAAATGTAAAATGTTTGGTGATACTTTTGTAAAAATATTCAAATTTCTAAGGATTTCATATAGTTTCTATAAACTTTTGGCAATTTTGATGGTAAAAAACAATTATTCTATGGAATTTTGGTGAATCATTTTTAGAAAAAATGGCAATTGGCGAATCTTTTTTTGGTAAAAACCATGGAAAATTAGCCCATTTGCAAAATTTAGCCCCTAAAATCATCTATGAGATTCAAAAAGTGCTCCAAGGCCACATTTTATTTTCAAGTTCACCCTTGTTCCTTTAATGATGGTGACCTTTTTCTAGCCTATGATATCACCCACAAAACCCTAGGCCTGGGAAAGTTTGAGAGGCTCTAGAGAGCCCCCTTCATCATTAATAATTTTCTTACTTGAGGAGAATACATCCTTTTGTTACCCATGATTTTGGTCATCTTGATGGTGTATTGATGATGGTGTACTTTGGCTCCTAATAAGAACTTTCTCCTGAGAAAAGTGACATTCATCTCTTCCCAGAAAACATATTTTTGAAGAGAGTTCGCAAGTTTCATATATCCTAGGGTGTGAGAATGACCCATTCTCACAGGCTGCTTTCAGCTAGGGTGCAAACTTCTCACACTGTGTTACATATCTAGGGTGAGAACTTGTTCTAAATCTTGGAAAAAGATAAAGTCTCGATGGTTCTAGAAGGGAATCTTCTAGAGAATGGGTTGGCATTCGAATGGTTATCTCTTTATTGGTTTCCCTGATATTGTGGGATCATTCTTATCCAAGTAACCATCTCATCCTCTCCTATATATTGATGGAATTC
>JASDQU010283540.1:0-14562 GCA_032191745.1 Picea mariana
CAGTTAATGAGAATTCTTCCATTCTTTCTCTCTTGTTTCTTCTTTCTCAATTTCTCTCTGCAAATGTATGTGGTATTTTCTAGCTAGATATATTTTGTGTAGGTTCAACACATTTGCATGGTATCAAAGCCAATGGAATGCTAAGAAAAAGATACACCAAATTATTTTTGTAGATACTAAAGATTGAAGAATGTAGAAAAGATGGAATCTATGTTTTACTCATCGACAATACTTCTCACGCCTCATAACTATTTGGAATGGAAGACAAAAATTCTACTTCATCTCAGAAGCAGAGGCTTGTACCAAATAACTATGGCAACAGAAGTAGAGCCTAATTCCATTGATGAGAAAAATGACTTTCTCAATAGACAAGATATGGCCATAGGAAGTATCTGCATGTTTGTTTCTCCTGAACTTTTCCATCAAGTATATGAAGAATCACAAGAATCAACTCCAAATGAATTATGGACCATATTGGAGGTTCTATTTGGGAATAAATAATATTTTGAATATTTCATGCAGGAGGTTGAACAGATAGAGACAGAAGAGAAGCCATCAGAAGATCAAACATTTTATTCTGAAGAGTCTTCTACAAAATGTTTTGCACAAATGTGTATTCCATTAATTACATATGATGTATACTCCATTTCATATTTGTTTTCTGAAATTCATGTGGAATATATATGGCATGCATCTCAAGAGTCACATGCAGACACTTTTACATGCACAATCCATGCATATCAGGTGACAAAAAGGGCGCCACGCACATCAGACTCAATTATGATATTTTTTGAGAAACATTTGCAGAAAAAAATTGGATATTTGAATTCCTCTCGAGAAAATATCCAATTTCAAAAAACAAATCGTCCAAAACGGATTTCGGGAAGTGAAGTTATGATCATTTCAAAATCAACAAAATTTCAGCATTTTTCCATAAACGACCATACGGTTTTCAAAGTTTCATCCAAACTTTATTTGGATATTCTTCATTACAAGAAGAGAAACTGGATATGTGTGGACATATCAATGGTGCATCTACTTCATCAAATCCATGCAAACACCTACATCTTCAATAAAATATTCAATGAGCACAAACTTGCATAGTTGTGAGGTCTTCTTGGAGTGAAGGATAGGGTTTCTTAGCAACTTCTTTTTGTTCCTTCTCATTTTTTTTTATTCATTATAATTTGAGGAGGGGTTTTTCCCATGAGGTTTTCCCTCCTTTCTCGTTTATTTCAGTGTATATTTTGTATTTGGGTACCTAACATGGCCTCGTTGTTGGGACCCATTCTTTATTTTCACCATAGTGATGATCAAGGGGGGTGTTGGATTTACTTCACACACACCTAGGATTTATTTTTCCTAAGGTTTTTCCTTGTTTATTAGTCATTATTCAGTCTCCTATATTTTAGGAATAATATTCCTCTAGGGAGAATATTCTCTTCAGTTTTCACTTTAGTTTGATCAATTGAGTGGAGTCTAGATGCTACATTGGGATTATCACCATGCAGCATTGGGGTCATCACCAACTAATGCACATTGTCCTTGGGATCATCACCAAAATAGCACATTACTCATGATTCCTAATACCCTCCTCACTTCACTTTGTTTTAGTCAGTTAACTGAAGATTGATAGACTAGTTAACTCAGACTAGGTGGAAGTTCACTCCCGTAACTGCTTGAGAGACTAGACTAGGTGGCAGTTTACTCCTGTAAATGTTGGTGTGTGTCCAAATCACTCTATACCACCACTATGGTGAATTATTTACTCATGTATCCTATATCTATTGTAAATTATTCACTCTTTGAGTGTGGAATACAATTAATGATAATTCTTCCATTATTTCTCTCTTGCTTCTTCTTTCTCAATTTCTCTCTGCAAATGTGTGTGGTATTTTCTAGATAGATATATTATGTGCAGGTTCAACACATTTACAAGAATGTGATCCTTCACTTCCCCCTTTTGTTCCGAGGGACTGTGGTTTTCCTTTTGAATATGATCTTGTTGTTTGTAAGACCTCAAGCCTCGATATTTGTGTTTACGAGCCCCAGTTTCATGGATGTTGAGTTTCCTTCAGATAAGGTTGTCCTTTAATCTATGATTATGGATCTTCAACCTCCTTCTGAAATGGAAAATTTACAAGTTGGTTACCAAATAATCCCTTGGCCTGAGCCAAGCGATGGGATATACTTGGAGAACTACTATGCATAAGTCGCAAGGTTGTGCGGTCCTATGTACATATTTTACTTTTAGGGTTTCTTTTTTTCAATTTTTGCATCCCTTAATACTTGCCTTTATCAAGGGTTTCTATATTTGACTTATTAAATTATGGGTAAGTGTTTTTCGTCTTATATACAAGACTTTGGAGACATTTTCTTTGGTACCTTTTCATTCCATGTTGATCCATTCTAACAGGTAATGATCTCAAAACTGGCATATAATTTATATTTTCCCCTCCATGCATTTTTTCTTTATCGGTTTCATGATTCATTTTTCCTTAGGATTGACCCCATTGAGTTGTGACACTGAACCTTATATATTGTTTACCAGTGTCTTAATTCATTTGGTATATCTGAACTCTTCATGGATTTCCTAGTTTAGAGCTTCTTTGTATTTTGGCACTCATGCTACAAGTTTTATGTTAGGATCAAAAGTTTTGTTTAGTCCCTCCATGCCTTTGTGTTGAAGTTGCATATCTTCTTCTCAATATTTTTCTAGACATTACCTACATGAATCCCTCGAATGTATGTTGCTACGTATGTTAGCACCTTTTTGGATTCTTCAATATATATTATGTTCCTTACTAGCATATAGATTAGGTTTTATTCTGCCTTCACTATGCATTTATCTGTATCGTTCACAGATATTCCATAGGGTCCACCCCATTCATTAGTGAAAATACACCTATCACGCTACTTAAAGGTGTCACTTACGGATGGTAGAGTTTAACTCTCCATGGGTGTCCTAGTTAATACCTTACTGAAACTTTTGACACATATGTTTTAGTCTTCCTTTAGGTTCAAAATCTCTCTATAGTCCCACCATGTCTTTGTGTTGAAGCCTCATGACTTCCTCTCAATCTGTTTCTTGCTAATTCACCAAAGGATATTCCAAAATTTTGTTGAGTTGTAATTGCATTGCATATTAACCACTCATTCTTTTAGGCCTAATGTCAACTTCATCTTGCTATTGTTGAACCATTTTCTTATGCATTCCTACTAGTTGCTAGCCTTGAAATTTATGTGTTTGTGACTCGACACCTTAACCCTAGAGGAAACACCCCCTGAATTTCATTATCCTACACATGCTTCCTTGCATTGAGCATAGGTATGTTCCTTGTGATTTGGAACTAGTAATGCTTTCCCACGACACTTATTTTCTCCACTGTACTATAGCATTATTTTATTCTTTTTCAGGCTTTAATAATATGAAAAAGACAAAACAAATTAAAAAAATAAAAAGAAGGGGGGAAAGAGTCTATCTCCTTTGTCAGAAGCAGTCTTGTCACCCTTGAACAAAGAATAATATTTGAGTCAATGTCTCAATATTTTGGGTTTAGTATGGCTTTAGGAGACATTTTCTCATTTTTTAGTACAATCTCCTCTGGTTGGTTATTCTTCTAACCATATGGAGCATTTTTTGATGACTCGTGTGTCATGAATGTATCCCAATTTATAATCCATATTTCCTAAGTCACATAATGTGTCGTGCTTTTGTTCAAGGGAAGTTTCATCCTAAGTCATCCATTCTACAGAAAGTATTTGACCTTTTAAGTCAGCCTTCATGTGTTAGTCAAGCACATCTCATCATCAAAAATATCTTTGCATCTCACTCGTGCTAATATAGAAGGTCCTCATTGAATTCTTGTTTGCGGGTTTTCTCTTAAATACTCTGACACATTTCTCTGAGAGTATGACCTATAGTTGCACCATGGGACTATTTCCATCATTGACATATGACCTTGCACTCAGCAGATGAAAAACCATCATTGGTAACTGACTGAGCGGTTTCCCTTATGTTTGACTTCAACAACAATCATCACACATAGGGATTCATGCGGTACCTTGATTTCCATCTGGCCGCATTGGTGGATTCCTTGTATTTCTCAGTAGTCTCCATTATTGGCTCAAATATTCTTTGTCATGCATTATTCCATCTGGTGCATGTAGGAGTAATACCTTAGTGTGGTCCTTACAATTTTTTCATATGATTTCGTCCAAATATATGGCCTTCTACTACCCCTCATGATAGATGATGGAGGATTCATTAATACCTTCCTTATAGTGGATCTCTTCCTATCAAATTCAACACATCTTACTCTAGGATAGGGATCTAGAGTTATTTGTGGTACCTTAGGGCTTGTAGTTACCAGTGGCAGATCCCCTCACTAATGATAGTGGGAATACATCAATGTCCCCTACTCGATATATTCTACTAGGTTTTTGACACCAACTCATTTATTCATAGTTGTTAGATTGTACCATGGTACCTTGACGCCAATTATCATCATCGGTCTGTTGTCTTGTGTTTTTTAATGGTATACATTAATGACTGGTAATCAAACAGTGTCTCACTATGTTTGACCCCAACTCATCTATTCACATGGTGTATAATCATATCATGGTGGAGTGTTTTGAATATGTATTGTACCACCCCTCAAACATTGGCACTTGCAGAGGATAATCTCGTTTACTCCATTGACTCTAGATATACTCTGATTTTGATTTTGAGACATATATCCACTATGTTTCTATTTGTGGCTATGATCTATTTTTGGATGGATCCACTGTGTATTCCTTGTGTCCGTGATTGCTACTTTATATATCACATGGATACACCATGTACTGTTTGTGGCCATGGACATCATTCATACTTTTATATATTCCATGGATCTGCAGTGTACTTGATTTCGCGGCCATGCATACATCACTCTTGAGCATGGGTATGCTCGAATTGGGATGAGAATAATATTACTTGATCTCTGCTAACGGTTTTTATTCTTGAACCAGTTGTTCGGGAACATTTTGTTGATGAATGCAACTATAGGAGACATCCTCCAACTTACAAACATGTGAGATGTGGATTATAGCATCTATATGAAGTCTTACTCTCAACTTACAAACCTGAGAGAAATCCCCTAATAAAGGGTTCATCATTCCATCCTGGGACAAGGGCTAGGAATGTATATGGCCTCCTCCATGACGTGAGAGAGAAGAAATCCAAATGATTATCCGATGTAAGAGTGATCTGTTGAGTTAGGGAAACCCGAAAAGCATTGGGCACATCATCATGACAATAAGAATGAAGATGATGTGATGGCCTCCTTTGAACAGCAGAAGAGTTGATGAGAAGACTCCAGATGATCCTCATGTTGGTGGCAGTGGGAAAGTAGATCTGTAGAGTAAGACATGACTATGGATGAGCATAAGTGCACGTGTGAGGACCTAGCTCATCTGTGTAATACAGTGACTCAGGTCTATGGCATCCCTATGGATGTGGCCCCTAGTGGATGAGAACTAGTGGGTGTATAAAATCCTTTGCTATATATTGTTCAAGATTCGGAGCTACCTGTAACCCTAGTTATTATGTAAAGGGTACAGGTCAGCCCTATGTTAATATGATTAATATAAAGAAGATAATTAATAATGAAAATATTAATTATAATAATAAAGTGTGTTTGACTTAGAAAGGTCGGCCATGTTGTTCCAATAAGATGCCCTTGCTAAAACAGTCAAAGTCTAATATAAGTAGGAGATGATTCTCCATTGTAGAATCATATCCTCCTCACATGTTTTGGTAATTTCAACAAGTACTTCTCTTTGTCAAGGGTGCACACCTCTCTTGGGTGCTAGGGTTTCTAGGGATTAAGCACGCTCTTGTGTGCTAAGTCATTTTGGTGGTGAAAGGTCTTTCTCTTGAAGAATATAGCAAAGGATTTGGCTAGGTTTCTCTCCCTTGTTTGAGAAGGGTTTCCTAGTATATATCTCGTGTACTTGTGCATGGTTTTCTTCTTGTGATCTTGGTTGTTGCAACATTCTTGTTTATGGTTAAGACATGATGAAATTAAAATGAACTACATGCTTAACCTAGATTATGAAAAATTAACATGGTATCAGAGCATAGGTCTTGAAAGAACCCATTGCACAAGCATTCTCCATAAGCAAGAGGAAAAATGTCATTGTTGTCGTACAAGAAAATTAGGGATTTTTATTCAAGAAGAGTTTCATCCTCAAAACCTTCTAGAAAAGTGCGCCCTAACCCAAGGAACTCTTTGGCACCTTCAGCACACCTTTTTAGTGAGTAGATCTCACGGAAAGTGAAACCCTAGTTTTCAAAAAGTACTAGAAATACCAGAAAAACCAAAAGTACCAGAGGTACCAGAAAACCAGAAGTACTAGAAAACCAGAAGCATCAGTATAGAAATTCGTTGGTCAAGTTTGAGGGGGTAAAATTTGGATTTTCAGAAATCTGATTGCACTAGCTTACTCGCCTCAGCTCAGCGCATCTATCCCCTGGATTCAAAATTTCAAAATTTGAAGTTTGAAAAATTAGGGTTTCCTCATAAATCCCTAACTTGCAGTTGCAGTTGCAGTTTCAGAATCAGTTGCAGTATCAATAGCAGTTGCAGTATCAGTTGAAGTACTAGTTGTTGCACCAGTTGCAGTCACTCTTGAATTCTTTTAAGAGTTGGTAAATATTACCACTGCTACCAGATGGTGTCACTACCTGTAAATGCTATCAGAGGTATGTACTCAAATATTTTTAAATTGTTAAGCTTTAAAGGGTATTTGCAAGAGAAGGGATCTCTTGCCATATATCCAGAAGGATCTCAAGATCCAAAACATTTAGAAGAATAATGTCACCCAGGCTTGATTATTCTGATATGCATCTACTTGTTATAACATTGAAGCTATGACCATCATACTAAATTTTGGTCAAAATTAAAGTCAAGATATTAGATGGATTAAAGTTGAGATCATAGAGTTTGTTCTCTAACCCAACCTTCTGTCAAGATAGAATATTGTCCTAGTACAAAAGATGGGTTGAATAAATCACTTGTTATATTGAGTGAAGGATACTTGGAGGAAACAAAACATGCTGGAAGACTCCAGGTTTGATTGTTGTAATTGTCATTCCTCTAACTTATATTTCTAAAGTTTGCTACATTACAAGTAGATGTTGTAGTTGTGATAACAATCCTTAAATTGTTTTGATTCTAGATATGTACTTGTTATTCTCCTTTAGGAGATATTCTTGTTTTTTGTTCCTCTTTTTTTCTTGTTCCAGACAAGTCAAGAATAAAGGAAGATGCTTATCCTTCAGAGGAAGTCACATTGACTCAGAGGGAGTCAAAACTATTTGAGAAAGAGGAAGAACAGAACCATCCTTGAGACAATAAATGAAATAATGCATGATCAGAATCTTTCTATGATTCCATGGGCAGAAGCATGCATGGTGCAATATATGTTAAGAAAAAGAGTCCTCACCATAATAGAATCCTTCACCAGAGTGAAGCCTGAGATTGAACACTTCATGTTATTTGGGTGCCTAGTGTATTTTCATGTACCCAAAGAGAAGAAGTCCAAGCCATATCCTTTAGAAAGAAAGGATAAACTGAATCTTCAAAGACATTCCAGATCGACATCCATGGTTAGAGGCAGATTGAGACAAGAAGAAACATTGTCCTTGAAGAAGAGACAATCTTTCAAAGATCCAGAGAATCTTAGATGGAGATTTATAGTAAGAATATACCTTCTCCCCCTTCAGCATTTCAGAGAGATAAATACATTATTCCAGTTGCTCCAGTTGATATTTTCGGTGATATTACAACAAGGCATAAAAATCATACCTAAACTCACTCTGCAAGAGGCATAGAAACATACAAGATTCTCAAGGCACATTCCGAGAAGGCAAAAGGAGATTTTTCGAGCTATCCTTCAGTCATGAGCCACTTCATTGATGCTGAGACTCCGTTTCTGAGAGAAGAAACAAGAGAACCAGTATGGAAAGATGCCATAACAGAAGAATACCAATATATCTTAAAGAATGATGCATAAGATATTATTCATGGACCAGAAAGGGAAGTCTATGGTAACTTCCAAAGTATATCTATAAGATCAAGCATGCAACTGATGGAAGTGTCGACAAATACAAAACAAGATATATAGCCAGAGGTTTCTCATAAACAGAGGGAGTTTTCCATGATGAGACACTTGAGCCAGTGAACCAATTCACTTTCATCCATACCTCCATCCATGAGTGGGTATCTATATTGAATAGATAGATTCTTGATGAGTTTGGATTTCAGCAAGAGTGTTGTTGATCCAAACCAATATATTGTTGGTGACAAGAACCTGATCCTGATGAATTACTCAGAAAACCCAGTTGTTGAAAACAAGAAAGCATTGACTTCTGATTTTCATAAAGTATATGAGTATGATACACTACTTCTTGGGACAATAAGTATGATAGAGGACCAATGAAATTTTCCCGATTCAAGGAAAATATACAGTGGGAATATTAATGAAGTATGGCAGAATGCAAATCCACCGTGATGGATTTAAAGAAGAAGATTGATGATGATTCAAACGAGACTAATCCACAGTTGATTGGATCACTGATGTATCCAGTTAACACCATACTTGACTCATGCCATACAGTGAATGTGATGAGTCAACCGAGACAGACTCACTAGGAAACAACAAAACATGTATTAAGACACAGTTGGATATGGTCTGAGATATGCCTCCAGTGTGAACTTGAGTTGGATGAATTTGCCGATTTAGATTGAGCATAAAGTACAATGGACCGGAAAATGACATCTGGATGATGTTCTACCTTGAAGTCTTCCAAGGTTTCTTGACACAGCGGGAAACAAAACTATGTGGCCTTGAGTGCAGCAAGAGACAAAGTATATATAGTAGTGAGTGTGCGAAGCAATGTGTCTCCACAAACATCCGACAGATTTACTTAACCATGAGATGGATCCTACGATGATAACTAAGAACCGTGTGTAAAGCTCCTTGATATTCGAGTGTTTCCTAATGGTTCAAAACACGACAAGATGAAATACCTTCATAAGAGAGATATGATATAGAAGAAAGATTGTATACTTGCAGTACCTTCCTACACCTAAGAAGACTGCAAACATTTACTTGGTGAAGAACTCCTTCTGAGTTAAGAGGGAATATGGATGACCATTGGCCAAAAACAAAACTCAGAGTACATCGGTATGAGACTTGGCTTGATGGAGAATTCCTCCCTAGATGAGAGGGAGTGTTGATGAATGCAGCTATAGGAGACATCCTCTAGATTAAAAACATATGAGATGTGGAATATAGCAGCTATGTGAAGTCTTACTCTCATCTTACAAACATGAGAGAAATCCCTTAATAAAGGGTTCAAGGTTCCATCTTGGGATAGGGGCTAGGAATGTATATGGCATCCTCCATGACGTGAGAGAGAAGAACTCCAGATGATTATCCGATGTAAGAGTGATCTGTTGAGTTAGGGAAATATTGAAAAGCATTGGGCACATCATCATGAGAATAAGAATAAAGATGATGTGATGGCCTCCTATGAACAACAACAGAGTTGATGAGAAGAATCTAGATGATCCTCCTGTTGGTGGCAGTGGGAAAGTAGATCTGTAGAGAAAGACATGACTATGGATGAGCATAAGTGCATGTGTGAGGACCTAGCTCATCTGTGTAATATAGTGACTCAGGTCTATGGCATCCCTATGGATGTTGCCCCTAGTGGATGAGCACTAGTGGGTGTATCAGATCCTTTGCTATATATTGTTCAAGAGTCATATCTACCTATAACCCTAGTTATTATGTAAAGGTTACAGGTCAGCCTTATGTTAATATGATTAATATAAAGAAGATAATTAATAATGAAATTATTAATTATAATAATAAATATAATAATAATATGTGTTTGACTTAGAGAGGTCATCCCTATTGTGCCAATAAGACACCCTTTCTAAAACAGTCAAAGTCTAATATAAGTAGGAGATGATTCTCCATTGTAGAATCATGTCCTCCTCACATGTTTTTCCAATTTCAGCAAGTACTTCTCTTTGGAAAGGGTCTGCACCTCTCTTGGGTGCCAAGGTTTCTAGGGCTTAAGCACCCTCTTGTGTGCTAAGTCATTTTGGTGGTGAAAGGTCTTTCTCTTGAAGAATATAGCAAAGGATTTAGCTGGGTTTTTCTCCCTTGTTTGAGAAGGGTTTCCCAGGATATATCTTGTGTACTTGTGCATGGTGTTTCTTCTTGTGATCTTGGTTGCTGCAACATTCTTGTTTATGGTTAAGACATGATGAAATTGAAATGAACTACATGATTAACCTAGCTTATGAAAAATTAACACATTTATTGGTTCTACTTCAATGCATCCTCGTCGGTCAGAGTTATAATTTATTTTGACCATCGGTTTCCCTTTTGACCTCACACATTAGGGGGCATCTATTATACCACAATTTTCTACATCATTTACACTTGTGAGATGGCTTAGTCCTTATCCCTGGCTTGCAAATCCAAATCCCATCCTCCCTCATCAAATCATCTAAAAAAACAACATTTTTTTTTCCATCTGTGGGTCATTAGTGTGCAAACCGTGGATGTTCATGTTTTTCTAGTGTGCAACTCACAAATGCCCTAAAAAAATGTGAAAAATAAAATAATTCCATTTTTTCGGGTGGGGTTTTTATTTGGGCTTGTTCCTAACCTCCCCTAAGCCCATACACAACAAAATTCAACCACCTGAATCCCTTGAGGATGGTATAAAGGAACCTTTGGTGCATGTATGAAGGGGACAACCAAGGTGCAAAGTTATGTTGTTGAATTTGTAAGCTTCCATATCTCCCTTCATCCTCTAAGTAGAATCACCTTGTTCTGGAATTTTCTTTCCCATACTCCTTATTCTCCATTATATAACCATAGGGTGTTTTCTTATCCCTTTTCTGTCATCCGAAGAAGGGACATTGTGTTGAGTTGATTCTTGAAGGACCATTGGAGGAATCTAGGTGTTTGGCTTCGAGGCAGTGCCGACAGTTGGAGTCAGGTTGTAACCACTCATTTCTAACATTTCTAATAAAAGAGTTGTATTTCCCTCCACACTTGTGTGATATTTTTCAATTCACTTATGTATGTCAATTTGATTCACATATTTGAATTTATCTATATATTACGTGTATAATTTGATCCTATAACTACCTTGTTGCATAATTTTCTTGATCTCCTTTTGCATATTAGTTCGGGCATAGATTAGGAGTGGATCAAGGGTTGAGAGAGAGAGGAACGACATCAATCGAGAGGATACAATGTGTGTCATTCTTTCCCCTCTATCCTTATCTAGTTATTTCATTTCAATTTTTGTATGTGAGGGTAGTTTATGTATTTTGTATATGGTGAAGATATGTTGTGACATAACCCAAATTCATAGGGGAAAAATCCCATAACACCTTTCAACAATGGATTCCCAACCTTGTTGCAAAAGTTGTTTTCAAACAAAGATCTTATCTTGATATTAAGCTCAATTTCTTGTTGAATTATGTAAATAAATTTACCATTTTTCTTAATGGATTTGGTGATGATTTCAATTTGGGGCAACTTAAGTTCTTCTACCTTTGTCCATGTAGCTTTGAGGATAAAATTGAACCATAAATTATTGTTGGTATCAATTTCCATATAAGCATGAAGCCTCAGAATAAAATTTGATTTCTTTTTGGTCCAATCTTTTCTTTGGAAACATTTCTCTAATAATAGTTTTGTCTGACCACTCCAAGCATGTCGAACAAGATTGTTTGCATCAACACAGACAACAATATTTCCTTTATTCTTTTCCAATTGTTGAATTACTATGTAGGAATCCCAAGTCAAGGAACCTATTCCTATATCACAGTAACATAGACCATCATTATCATATTTGATCTAGGTACAAACCCATCCTCTTATTAGCTTCTCTTCAACATGAGTAATACCAAAATAAGAAGTTATGGCCCATTTTTCTAGGATCATGATTTTTAATGGGCATTCTTCAATTTTGTTCAATAATAAATCTAGTCATATGCTTGTAGATAGCTTCTCTTGTAATAGTAGAGGATAAATATTGTCTTTCTTTTTCACCTATGGATGAGATGATCTTGGTCTTTCTTAGTTCTCTTGTTTCAGTGGCTTTCTTGGTTAAATCTCGTTCTTTTTCTAATTCTTCTGGAGGCATAGGGGATTTTCCTTTGTTAGATGGTCCTACAGACATCATTTCTAGAACTGGTTGTTCTACTTCCTTGGTCAACATGTCAGCAAGAATATTAAAATATCCTAGTTTATATTCAACATCGAAATCAAAAAAAATTAGCCACAGAGCCCATTTTTTAATCCCAGTTTGATTATCTGTTAGAATCTTTTCAGATTTAAGAATTCCTATTAAAATATTTAAATTTGTTCTGATCAATAATCTAACAGGATTAAGATATAGCCTAAAATGATGAATTACTTTTTTTATAGCAATTAATTCTTTATGACTAGAAGGATAATTAAGTTTTGTTCCTCTAAAAGATCTAGAAGCATATCCACATATCTCTTATTTCCCTTCTATATTCTCAAGTAGAACTCCTCCCCATGCACGACTGGATGCATCTATCTGAATAATATATTTACCTTGTTCTATTAGTAGGGTTAAGGTAGGGAGAGTTTTAACCTTTTTTTTAATCCTTTTGACTGCTTCAATCATAGTAGAAGTCCATAGAGGTGGTGTTTTATTCAATCTATGTTGAAGTACAAATATATCTTTAGCTTGTCCCTTATAGAATGGCCTAACATAGTTCAAGCAACCTAAGAATATTTGTAACTGATTTTTATTGGATATGATTTCTGGAAACTAATCAAAACTCTTCAAAATGTGTTCTTGCAAAAAACAAAATTCCCTTTGTTAATGTGAAAACCAAGAAATTCTATATCTCTTTTTCATATTTCCATTTTTTATGCCTAGAGAACTAACCCATGCTGAAAAACAACCTCATAGAATTTTTGCAGGTATTTTATATATTCTTGGAGATTTTTTGAACAAACTAAAATATCATATATATAGATTATCAACCATGAATGTTCCATGAACAAATATTCCATTATTTTATGAAATTCTTCCAGGGCATTCTTTAATCCAAATGGAATCACCTTCCATTGGTAATGGCCATGAGGAACCACATATGTGGTTTATGGTGATATTTTGGTATAATTCAATTCTAGTAAAAACCTTATTTGAGATCAAATTTGTTGGACATTGATTTTCCCTTTATTTTCTAGAGCAAGGAAGCCTTATTTGGTAAAGGATATATCATGGGTTTTAAGGCCTTGTTGAGAGGTTTGTAATTCACCACAAGTCTCATTTTACCTCTCTTATATTATGAATGTTTGTTCACATAGAATCCCCTGTATGCCCATGCACTTCTAGAAGGTTCTATCAAATATTTCTTTAAAATATGATGGATTTATTCTTGGAATATTTTGATCTTAGAGGGGCTCATAAGTGCAGTAGATGATTTCTGTGGAGAAACAAGGCAAGGATACAAAATACTTCTCCCTATGCCAAAAGGTATTAGGAGAATCAGAGGTGCAATCCTTAAGGAGTTTCTCTTTTATCAGATTCAACGCATCTTGGTGCATCATAGCATACCAAGCAACTATTTCTAATATATTCAACTCAGATGTAAGAATTTGTTCAGACTATTTAGATACTACATCTTTTGTTTTATAGACACCTTTAGTAAATAGAGAAGTATTTAAAGTGTTTAAATTTATATAAATTTTCATGGTCTTTTCCTTTGGATCCAGAGTGAGAGGAGATACAAGTTGCATGAAACTAGCACCTAATATACAATCATATCTAATATTATCTAAACCATGAAATGTATACCTGAAATGGCTACATGAAAGGTTGGTTATTTATTTCCAGAGGGAAATCTTTGGTTTCTCCAAATATTTCTACAGATGAACCATCTATAGGCAATGCTCCTTGTGTAGTCTTATGCCAGTAATATTCTAGAATTGTTTTTCTTTGTAACAAATTTAACTGGCTTCTTGAATATAGAAAGAAATATAGTCGATAGGGAGCATGTTTTGCAAGACAGCACCAGAATTTAATGAAGAATCATGTATGTTAAGAACCAAACATCAATATAGCATGGAAAAACCTTAGGAAAAGTACTCAACGCCTTGAAACTAAGATAATTTCAGATAATAAGCCTCTTCGAGGGGGCAACCTCCTTTTACCCCACTTAAAATGTTCAAGTACAAGATGATTCAAAATGAAAATGTCTCCTTGGCATATATAGGAGACTAGGAGGTATAATTACAAATAATGGCCTAAAGCCGACATAATTAAAATAAAATTACTAATCTAAATTACAACTAATGGCCTAAAGCTGACATAAATAAAATAGCATTACTAATCTAATATGCCCCAATTAAGGGGTAATGAGCCAACATTAGGGCTTAACATGCTCCTCCCCTTGAGACAAGTGTTGTCCACAATGCTTGAGCAACTTTGGATGCTTCTGT
>JASDQU010283544.1:12847-27408 GCA_032191745.1 Picea mariana
TGGATTTTGGCTATACGTATGCTCCTAACCTCATCCACCAGGGGGCATCTGTTATCACTGAAATTTCGTCTGCACATGGCGACAAGAACTCCACATCATCAAAATAGCAATGAAGTCATTCATGGCACTGAATTAAGTTCACAACATTCCAGAAGGGTCAAAAACTATACAAAGTAACCAAAAATTGAAGGGCACTTTACAACAGCTTGATGCGCGTGCACATGCGCGGGACAAAAACGTGTTACTAGCGCATGCGCGCCCGACGTGCGACTGTCAACATAAAAACCTGCGCATCTGCTAATACGGTGCATTAATTGCATAAGTCGGCCTCCTGACTGCCTACGGACCGCCCCCCAAGATGATTTGACTCTCAAATCAAAGTCGGCTCTACAAAATCGATGAGTTAATGACCTAAGTAAACCCTAAACGGGTCCCTGTTCACACTTGAAGAAGGTTACGTGACCGCCTGAAGAAATGCTATAAAAAGCCGCGAGGACACACTGTTTTGGCAAGGAATTCTAAGCACTGTTATGCTGTTCAGATGGTTCAAGGCTCCTCCTTTGACAACAAATCCATCAGCTGCATCACCCAGAGTTCTTTCACTGCTGTGCGCAGTTCATTTCATTTGTAAGGAAAGCATTGTGTTGAGGGCCCTGAAGAGCCTTCCGCTGGAGGGAGAAGGAACCCCTGGTCTCTTTCTTCAGCGTGCTCTGGTTTCATTAATACACAACCTGAAACCATTGATGACCCCTGTGTCTTATGTTTGATGTTTTTGTTTATTTTCACAAGTTTTATTTGTTTTCAGTTGATAATTAGATTGCAGTTAGTTTTGTTTTCTTTAACCCTCTTTGCTCCACAGCTGTTCTGCCCTGCCAGACCCAACAGGGTATGCAAGCGCTCTCCATTTTCTCACCTGGTGACCATTTGAACGCGAACAATGGGAATTGAATTGATGTTGATCCTTTACCTTCTTCATTAGCAAAGTCTACTTCTCCTCTTTTTTCCTCATTTGGTAAAAGTATGGATGCTAGTAACCATTAGTCTAAAATGAATAGAAAGAGGAAAAATAAGAATAATAAGTCACTAAAATATGCATGTCATGTTGGAGACATGCAACCAACCTTTGTGAGTCAAGATGGGGGAAATAAACCATCCTATGAAAGTCATGATGGGGGAACGATTCCAGTCACTACAATTCATACTGGAGATAGGTAAACAATCTCTGCAAGTCATGTTGGAGACTTGAAAATAGATGCTTCAAGTCAAGATGGGTGTCGAAGTTCGATCCCTACAATTCATACTAGATTTAACCAACCAATCATTGCAAGTCATGCTACAGGAAACCGACCAAACAATGAAAGTCATGCCAGGGACATTGATACAGCTAAAAAATCTAGAAAAATAGGATACAAGCTGAAGTTTCCTTGTAAAACTTGTAAGGGAGATCACCTTACTCATATATTCCCAACTATTCCTGAGGTAATAAGACTGTGGTCCTTGTATGAAGTCCCTTATGATCTTGAGTCACCTTTGGTTTCCAAAAAACCCACTCAACCATTTCTTACTAAAGTTTTCAATCCGATGCAATCTTCGGATGATCCCACTATTCTTTCAGGGGGTGATGTGTCAGTTGACCATGTTTTCTTGCAACCTTTTCAACCGACGATTGATGAAGTGGTCACACCGATGAAATCTTTGGTTGATCAAACTCTTCTCTTGGAAAGTGACGAGTCTACCAAAATGGTTGCATCATTGCAATATTCATCTGATCCAACTCTTCTTTTGGGGAGTGATGTGTCTTTCAACCATGTATTTAGCATTTCCAGTTCAATACCTTCTCAACAAGGGGACTTTCCGCTCATTTCGAGCATGATCCCTCCAAATTATAGGATGGTTTCCTTTGATTGGAGTAATCTTGTTGAGCCTCACTTTCCTTCTTATATACCCTTCCAAATTAGAGTTGAATTTAATTCAAAAAACATTTATTGATGTATTGTAGATGAAGGAGAATCTACAAGAATTTTATCCTCCTCTACTTGTAAAGATTTGGGTTCTTCCATGCTTGTGTCAACTGCTAGTGAGATATCGGATTTTGACAAAAGACATAATGAATATTTGGGGATTCTTTCTCACTTTCTTATCACGTTAGGTGGGAAGACTGTCCTAGTCAATATGTTAGTGGTGCAAGGACCTTTAGACTTCAATATGCTTCTTGGGTGTGATTATGTATAAAATATGAATGTTGTGGTGTCAACTCTCTTTTAGGTGATGCATTTTCCTCACAACTGAAGAATTGTCACTATTGATAGTATTTCATATGACAATCACCATCCTAATTTGAATTTAGTTCATGTTGCCCCTTTGTATGTTCTTATTATTTGAGTAGACTCTCTCTTTCCATGGGTGAATTATGTGGAATCATATCCTTATTGTTCAATTGATTATGGGAGGGAGCCTTTACTATCATCTTGTCCTTATTGAGACAAGCTATCAACGTTGATCATGTGATTTATCCAATTAGGGTATGAAATCCCTTGCTTTCCCCTATTGTCTCGATTGATATTGATTTTCCTCTTGAGTATGATATTATTGTTTGTGAGACCTCAACCCCTGGTATTTATGATCCTTGAATCCCAGTTTACATGTTTTCTCGGATGCTAAATTTCCTTCAGATGAGGCTATCCTTGAAGGAATGATTATAGATGGTAGACCATGGGAAGACATGCATTATAGATTGTTCTTTCTTCCCGAACTAGAAAATTCATAGGTTGAATATCGAAGAAATTGTTGGATAGTTGGTTTCATTTATGTCAACACGAAATAGGTTTCATTGATGTCAACATAAGTGATGGCTTTATTTGGAAAAGTCTCCAAATTGTTCCCCTTATGGTGTAGCTCTAAGCATGGCCCTTATGGGAAGATTCTTTGAAGAAGTATACAAGAATCCCTAGAAATGTGGTTATGGAAACCAAAGTTGATCAAGGAAATAGGGACATAAAAGATAATGTAAATGCATGAAATCCATTCATAAATGGATAGTACTTATCATTCCATTTCCGGTGATAGGAGGTACAACACGTGGTTCTTGACAGTTGAGGAGTTATGAGGTCATGAAGTTGGAAGCCCCAAAGATGGGTTACAAATCCCCTAGTTGGTTACAAGTCAATTAATGAAAGGGTTAAGTGGTTGTAACAAGAAACCCCTAAAGTAAGGAAAGGAGTTGTTATCAAATATAGTTGTCAAGGGAAGCAAGTATTCCAACTTTGTGGTTTTCACAGGAAGCATCTGAGCACAACATGTAGAGCAACTCATTTCAGGCTTAAAATACAAACTTAAAGGTTGAATTTAGTCAGCGGTGGAGATTCCAGGAGTATTCCAAATTAACGCCCCCTAGGTATTCAGGATTTCAAAATTGCACGAAGTATAAAACCATGATAAAGGATGAAGCCCCCGAAGCAGATCTCAGCCGTTGATTTGAAAAGGGAAGATCTGATCCATTGATCTGAAGAGAGTAGATTTGAGTCGCTGATCATAAATCCTCGCCCAAGATCATAAGATCAATGACCACAATCCATTACATGGACGCGATGTGCTCAGGCAATAATTTTCTTGATCGGTCCCCCAATTGAAGTCGTGGTTTGGAAAAAGTAATACATGGCAAAAGGTGGTGGATTGTGAGATCAAAAGTGGTGTGAATCCAAACCACCTTTGAGCAGCCCCACAATCACGTGTTTATATAGCATCCTATCTGAGAGCAACGTGTGGCCACCCCCTAGGCATTAAGCTGCGTTTCAATCCCAAGAAGAGGTAGTTAATGAAGTGAGGTGGCAGTTGAGACATCATCTCACCCCATAAATGAAAGCCATAAAGGACTGGCAGAGGAAAGTTTGCATCTGACAGGGGAAGGCACGTGTAGAGGAGACTACATGCACAGTCTGAATGAGAAGACACATGTGTTTGGCATTGGATGAGAAGCTAGAGCACGCTTCTGTTGGGAAAATTTTTGAGTATATGTATGTAGTTTTGATATTTTGTGAGGGTTGATGGTTGAGCTACTCTCCCACATTGTAAAGTTTTTATAAAGCACACTAGTTATATGGTTATGTAATTTGATCTGAGACTTTTGGTTTAATGAAAGCCAGCTTCCCGTTTCCATGCTTTATTGCCTCTGGTACTGAATGTTCATTATTAAAGGATTCACATGGATGTTTATGACTGAGTTGTAATGGATGTTAGATTATAGCCCGGTTATAGCATTTTCAGTCTCCTAAACTTCGAATCCAAGAAGATCTTGTTTTCTGAGTTTTTCCTCCTTAGGTTGCTGGAAGAACTATTGTCTAGAGTAGACCTTTCATTTTCTCCTCAATTTATTCATCCTTATCACCCTCACTACAACTTACTGACTAAAGTTGAATCGAGACCTCATTTGCGGGTGCATGTTGGTCCAGTTTTCTGATTTCAAACGATATTATCCTGAGCCTGTGCCCATTCGACCCCCTTTAAAATTGTTCATTGTGACACATAGAATGATGGGTACTGGTCTTACCTCTGCCGCAATCCAGAGGTGACTTCTGGTGCTAACATTTCTGGTGCCATTGCTCGGATGAATTGAATATTTTCCCTGGGTAGAACGACAATGAACTTATGATTTTGAAGGTGCATCATAAATCAGAACCTTTGAAGATTGTACTTGCACCTGGTGACTCCACTGAGGTGAATCCACTGTCTCAACTCCACTGTTTCAGTGTGGGTGCTTCTGGCTACACTTGGTAGCCCTTAGGAGAACACAATGATTAGATCCTAACTTTGATGGTGAACAAAGACCAGACACACTCTTATTGCATATCTTTCACCTAGTGACTCCATGATTAAAGAATCGGTTGGTGACTCCACTGGTTCAAAATGGATAAAATCCTGGCTCAAAGGTTTCTCCTTTTGATTTTTCTACTGTTTCTAGTTTTCCTAATGTTGTCCCTACTAAGGATGAATGGGGAGATTATTTGCCCATATTTAGAGAGCGTAAAGAGGACAACCCTGCTCAACATCTCCGTGAGTTTCATGAGCTCATGCATCAATGGGAGATACATCATGAGGAAATATTATTAAAAATGTTCATGTTCTCATTATCAGAGGATGCTTGTGAATGGTATCATTCCTTACCCCCTGCTAGTATTTCCTCCCTAAGGGAATTTCATGCAGCATTCAATAGGTGCCTTCAAAAGTATTATTCCTTTGAGTTAATATGTCATAACTATTGTGAGGAGTATAGAGATGATGTTCAGGACATAGTTCATTCTTGCAAAAGCTGTGAGGATGAGGGACATCCCCCGGAGGAGCTGATGGAGCTGATACAATCACTTTCTACAAGTATAGAGGAATTAAAGGCAGATTTTGCTCGCCGCTCTTACGAAGAAAATGTAGAGGATATTCTAGTCCTAGAAATAGATGTTCTTGGCAACCCTTCTTATGATGAAGGAGTGATGTTGGATACTGACCAAGAACAAACAACTTTTGACGGATATCCCAGCGAAGACAATGAAGATCATAGCTCTTCCATGGTTCCTGTTTATAGTGATTTTGAATCTGGTCCTAGGGAGAGCCATGAAGGTGAAAATGAGGAGCCACATCTCTCAGCTATCTTGGCTCATAATTTTGCCCCTTTCAATTTCTCAGCCATATCTGGTTATCCACATTCAGTGTCAGCTGTAAATGAATGGGATGATTATCTTCCGAGATTCAGAGGAAGCAAGCATGACCATCCCGGAGAGAACTTATTAAAATTCAATGTATGCATTCTTGAACATGGCTTCTTTCACGAGGATGTCTGGATCAAGATGTTCAGTTTTTATTTATAAGAAGATGCTCTTGGATGGTGTCTATCTCTCCCTGCTGCTAGTATCCATTCTTTGAAGGATTTTCACGATACTTTTAATTCGTATTACGGGAATATTTACCCGAATCATATTATTTTTTATGACTGTTGTAAGAGGTTTTCACTCCACATTCTCCGGACGATAGAGTGTTCCTCGTGTGATGAGTCTGGTGAAGATCTGATTGAGAGAGAAAGCAAGGATGAAAGTGAGTATTTTGCAAATACAGATAAAAAGTTTTCTCTCTATTTCCCAAGAAGAAGTCCTTCCAGATATGCCTGATGATAGAGTTGATGATGGCATAACTATGGATGCATTATTCCCCCCCCCCTAGTACATCTGCTATGTCAAATTTAAAAGAATAAATGGTTGAAGAAAATAATCAAGATATTTCTCTTTTCTCTTTGCAATATAAAAGAGTTCTGCACTCACCTACCGCTGAAGAGTATTCAGAAAAAAAAAAGCATAGGCTGCCAATATTCTTATGAAAGGGAAAGCTCCTACCAAGAGTAGCATGATAGAGAGAAAGATCCATCCTTGAATACACATGAATAGACTTATTGCTCTCATCTAGCAGATGTTTTCAGAGCAGACAAAGAAGAAAAGGAGCAGCAAAAGGGGGCAGTTTATCTCCTGTCCATAGCCTGTAAGTGAGAAGCCATCGTCTGAGGTTAGTCAACCTGCATCAACCTCTCATCCACCTATGCCTACCATAGATATTCAGACACGTGTGAGCAATTGTGTGACAGAGCAAGCTGTCTTCTATAAATTTTCTGGATTTTTTCGCTTGGCCTATGAGCCTGTGAAGGAATACATGGAATTGTATTTCCTTCATGTTTTGAAGTCGCTCAACTTTATCCTAACATCAACATTAGGAGGAAAGTTGAAGGATGTAACTTCTCTACTGTCATGGTTGCATCATCTGTTACTAATCACAAATAGAGTGAAGGATCTTCCAGTTAGGAAGTTACTTGAATGGCTATGGTGGAGGTTTTCTTTCACCTAGCACTATGTAAAAAATTAATTAGTATAGGAAAGTACATAAATAAGCTCCTTTAGAGCCCATGTATTTTTATTTCATATTTAGGATAGTATGCTTATCGACCTTTAATCCTCAGCAGGATGTTTTTTGAGCATGACTCCATAGCCCAATGTAGAAGGCGACTGGAACTATTTGTTATTGGCAGCTCGTAGGGAGCATGCCATCCCCTGTGGAGCCAAATGTTATCACATATAGTTGTTAAGGGAATCAGGTCATCCAATTTCATGGTCTGCATAGGAAGCGTCTGAGCGTAGCATGCAGAGAAAATCATTTCAGGCTTAAAATACAAACAGACAGGTTGAATTTTGTCAATGGTGGATATTCTAGGAGCATTCTAGATTAACGCCCCCCGAGTATTTGGGATTTCAAAATTGCACGAAGTATAGCGCCATGAGAAAGGCCAAAGCCCGAAGTCTCGAAGCAGACCTCGACCTTCAGTTAGAAAATGGAAGATCTGATCCATTGATCTGAAGAGGGAAGATTTGAGCTGTTGATCGTAAATCCTCGCCCAAGATCACAAGATCGATGACCACAGTCCATTGCAGGGATGCAACATGCTCAGGCGATAATTTTCTTGAGTGGTCCCATAATTGAAGTCGTGGTTTGGAAAAAGTAATACGTGGAAAAATGTGGTGGACTACGGGCTCAAAAGCGGTGTGAAMCCAAACCACCTTTGAGTGGCCCCGCAATCACACATTTATATAGTGTCCTATTTGAGAGCAGTGTGTGGTCGCCCCTTGGGCATTAAGCCACATTTCAATACCGAGAAAAGATAGTTAATGAAGTGAGCGGCAGTTGAGACCTCGTCTCACCCCATAAATGAAAGCCAGAAAGGAGTAGCAGATGAGAGCTTGTGTTTAACAGGGGAAGGCATGCGCAGAGGAGACTGCATGCTTAGTCTGACTGAGAAGACATAGGTGTATGACATTGGACGAGAAGCTCAAGCACGCCTCTGCTGAGAAATTTTTTGAGTATATGTATGTAGTTTTGATATTTTGTGAGGGTCGATGGTCGAGCTACGCTCCCGCATTGTAATTTTTTTTATAAATCACACTGGTTATATGGTTATGTAATTAGGTCTGAGACTTACGGTTTAATGAAAGTCGGCTTCTTGTTTCCATGCTTTATTGCCTCTGATACTAAATGTTCATGATTGAAGGATTCACATGGATGTTTATTACTGAATTGTAATGGATGTTAGATTATAGCCCGATTATAGCATTTTCAGTCTCCTAAACTTTGAATCCAAGAAGATCTTGTTTTATGAGTTTTTCCTCCTTAGGTTGCTGGAAGACCTGTTGTCCAGAGTATACCTTTCATTTTATCGTCAATTTCTTCCTCCTTCTCACCCTTACTACAACTTACTGACTAAAGTTGAATCAAGACCTCATTTGTGGGTGCATGCTGGTCCAGTTTTCCGAGTTAAAATGGTCTTATCCTGAGCCTGCGCCCATTCAGCTCCCTTTAAAATTGTTCATTGTGACACATAAATGGATGGGTACTAGGGTTACCTCTGCCACAATCTAGAGGTGACTTCTGGTGATAATAGGAGTTACCTATAAAAATTATAAATGCCCATGAAGGAGTCTTTCTTATGTAAATTCACACACATCTTTATTGATTATCTATCTTGTGAAGACCTTTTAGTCTATTGGCGAATTTGAGGTCGAGTATGAGGTAGAAATTCTGAGGGTGTGAAGGAAGGTCGAAGGTGAAAGTATTGGAGCTGCATAAAATGTGAGTAACCATATTTTTAGAGGTATCCATGAGTTATGGATTAGAAAGGCATGGATGTACGCAGGCTGTAGTGGAGAAAGCGTGGATATCCATGGATAGTAGTGGATCCAGTTGCAGATATGTGGAAAAGAGTTTGAAGAAGGTGGTGTCTCTTGTTTACTGAATATGACATCCACCAAGTTGGTTTGTTGATATGAAAATTATATGCACCGGGTCTTGTTCATGAGTAAAGGTATGTCTTTTAAATGATTGGTTAAGGCTTGTATCATGGATGGTATGACACATGCTTGAGGCATGTATTGGAGGCCATTTTGGTATATGGTTGCATATGTTTTGGTGTTATTGATACATGCTTGAGACATGTCCTTGGTACATTGTATATGGTTGTTATGGTTCATTGTTAGAGGAACATATTTGTGATAGTGGCATATATTTGAGGCATATCTTATGGTATATGGTATGATGCATGCATGAGGTACATAGTTTGGATACTTGATGTTGATATGGTCTATATGAGTATATCTGATTGATATATCAGTGACATATACAATAACAAGGAAAATTACATGTTACAAGTTGCTGATCAGTGAGAGGTTGATGTGACAGGGACATGTTGTATGACAAGTTGATTATCAGAGATCGTGAAAGGTTGGATGATAGGTTGATTATAGGTTTATTATCAAAGGCAGTGAAATTATCAGTGGTAGTGACAGTTTGGTCTACACATATATTTTAGAGAGGTAGGACATGGAAAGGAAAGAGGGTTGTATCTGCGTTCCAGTTGGTTCTAGAGAACACAGGGAGTTGGAGCTTCCTTCAGGATGGATCCTGAGAATTAGGGGATTGTAGCCTCCTTCTAGTTGGATCTAGAGAATTCAGGGAGTTGTAGCTTCCTTCAGGTTGGATCCAACAAATAGGGGGTCATAGCCTCCTTTAATTTGTAGATAGAGAATTGGGAAGTTGGTTCTTCCAATGAATGTATTCTTTTGATATATAATAAAATCATTCCATGGTTTTCTCCCATTTGGGTTTCCACGTAAATTATGGTGTACAATGTTTCTATGGATGTCTATTATGCTCTGTTGATTTATATTGCTCATGATATATTTATGATGAAATTAATGATTACATGTTGTGGTTAAAAGTGATAATAAAGTGCTCATACTTATTCACCCCCCCTTTTGTATTCGAACAATTGGAATCAAAGCAGGTCCTTCAAGAAGTAATTTAACCATGAAGGAGATCATGGAATATGATGCAATTGGAGCACCCAGGTTTGATGGTTAGAAATATGACTTTTGGAATAAAAGGATTCAAACCTTTTTACATGCAAAAGGATTTGATGTTTGCAAGTCAGTAGTAGACGGATATGCAACACCAATCACTCCCCCAACTGACAAAGATGGAAATAAACTCAATGAAAACAAATCAAAGGCTAAAGGCACCATTCTGAGAATTCTGTATGATTTAATTTTTCTCAAATTTATGCATTGCAAGACTGAAACAAATATTTGGGATAAGCTTCAAAATATTTACAAAGGAGATACCAAAGTGAAGGGAGATAAGCTTCAAACCCTTAGAGCTAAGTTTGACCAATTGAAGATGAATGAAGATGAAGACATTGCAGCCTACTTTCTGTGAGTTGATGAAACAATGAACACTATTAGAGGACTGGGAGAAGAATTTGATGAATGAATGGTTGTTCAAAAGGTTCTAATATCTCTACCTATGAGATTTGATCCTAATATATCAGCCCTGGAAGAAACAACAAATCTTGATAGTTTGAGCATGGACGAGCTACATGGAATATTCACAACTTATGAAATGAGGATAGAATAATAGAACCCATTCACAAAGGAAGAAACAATCAAATCATCCAAGAAGACAAATAAGCTAAACAAGAAAAAGTCAAAACCATATTGTAGCTGAAATGATGATTGAGAGGAAGATGAAGAAGTGGCAAACTTCATAAGGAAGTTAAAAAGGGGAACCGATAAGTACAAATGTATGCTTCCTTTGAAATGTTTTAATTGTGATGGTATTGATCATTTTTCTTCTAAATGTACTTATGTTAAGAATAAAGGTAGCGATGAAGAAGAAGATCCTAAGAAGAAAAAGAAAATTCAAAAAAGAGACAAGAGAAGGAACATTTTTTTTTTTCAAGAAAAGTTTCTACTCAAAGGAAGATAGCTACTCATCAGAGGAGGATGATGATAGTAATAATGATTCATAAAGGTTACTCTTCATGGAAGTGTAATATGATGAATAATATTCCAAAGAAGAATACAAAGTCGATCTTAGAGAAGAATTGATCATTTCCTTAGAAGAACCGGGGAAAGAAAGAAAAAAAAACAAGTCACTCAAGGAAGACTTAAAAAGGAAAGAAGGATCTCAAAATTCCAACTTAGAATAAATCAAGCAGATAATCACAAAGTTAAAAATCTAGGTAGAAGAATATAGAAGGATTGAAGAACCACTAAAAAATCAGTTAGAAGTTAAGAATAATATGATTGAAAGATTGGAAGCAGAGATAGTCACCTTAAGAAAATATCTTCAAAAGAAAGATATGCAGTAGAATATCACCAAGATGTTCAATGAGATCATTAGCATTCAAAGGCCATACTATGATAGGTCCAGGATAGGATAAAACCAGATGCAGAATTCTAAATGTTCGAGTTCCAATACGACAGAACAAGAAGCAAAAAAAAACAACTATGTAGAAATCGTCAGAGGAACTATCAATAAAGAGGAATACATGAAGAATCAAGAAGAAAATCATAGAGGAACTTGACAACCTAGAAGATTCAGAACAAAAAATCAACAATCAACAACATCTCAAAAAGAATAAGGATTCAAAAGAGTAACACCATTCATAAGATCCCCTACATCCAGGTATCGAAATATTTTTCTTGGTTTATGTTATTCTTGTAACAATTTTGGAAAAAAAGATACAAACTATAGAGCCTATGTCAAGATCAAAAGCAACTATGAAGGCTACTCGGACAACGATGATCCTAGAAAGTCACATGAAGCAAAAAACATAAATTACAACATTTTTGGTTCACTAAGTAATGAAGTAGAGTGCTACAAGTGCAAAAATTTTGGACACATGGAAACATTTTGTAGAGTGATTGTTCCTCCAAGGGAATCAAAGAAGAATATCAAATAAGAACCATAAAGGATATGGAGAAGGAGGCATGATCAATTCAATAATGAAGAATGATCACTTGCTCTACAAAAGAAACATAAGAAAAGTGGGTGGTATGTTGACATTGACTGTTCAAAGCATATGAAATGTGACAAGAACATGTTTCTAACCTTGAAGAAGGAACAATATGGATCAATTTCGTTTGGAAATGATAACTAAGACATAATTATAGGTAGAGGCATAGTCAAGCTTGGAATCAAAGATGCCAAGGAAAAAAATGTTCTATTGGTCGAAGATATGAAGCAAAATCTTCTAAGTGTAAGTCAAATGTGTGATCAAGGACACAAAATTTTGTTTGACTCGGAAAAATGTGACATAAGGAAAGAAGGATCAAACAAATTGGTGGMTACAGCTAGAAGAACCCCAAACAACATATATGTCTTGAATGAAATTGGAAGGGAAATATGTTTCTTAGGAAAATAAAATGAAAGTTGGCTCTGGCACATAAGAATGGTTCACATGAACTTTGAAAACCTTGTCAAAATCAACAGAATGGAAGCAGTGAAAGAAATGCYTGAAATATCCAAGCCAACAAATACTCTATGTGAGCATCATCTACAAGGAAAACAAACCAGGACCAAGTTCAAATCAAAAGAGTAGTCCACAACAAAACCATTGGATATTGTACACATTGACCTATGTGGATTGATAAGAACGAAGGGATTAAATGGTGAACAATACTTTATGCTACTGGTTGATGACTACACAAGAATGACTGCAGTTTGATTTCTCAAGAAGAAATCAAAGGCATTCAAACACTTCAAGATATACAAAGAGATGGTTGAAACTAAGATGGATTAAAAAATCAAGTGTTTGAGATCAGACATTGGAGGAGAATTTATATCAAAATAATTCATGGATTTCTATGGCGAGCATGGAATAAAAAGACAGTTCTCAGTAGCCATGACTCTTCAACAAAATGTTGTTGTCGATATGAAGAACATAACAATACAGGAAATGACCATAACCATGTTGAAAGATTCCAAGTTGAGTGACATCTTTTGGGCACAAGAAGTACATACAACAATTCATATCCTGAACAAAGGAATTCTCAGAAGTAACAATGATAAGACTCCCTACGAGTTATGGAAAGGAAGACCGGTAAATGTGCAACATTTTAGAGTGTTTGGAAGCAAATGTTATATCAAAAGAGAAAATGGAAGAATTGGAAAATTTGACTCCTGAGTTGATAAGGAGATACTAGTTGGTTATTCAAGCAAAAAATAAGCATATAAATGCTTCAATCCAAGACTCAACATAATCACGGAAATCACCAACGTAATTGTAACATCCCCAACATCCAATTGGGCTATGCAACATAAACTTTTCCAAACTTTATACCAATTAAAAAATATACACAAATAAACTCTTGCATAAATTTATATATAAAACTTAAAACATACAAATACATTATGCAAATGCACAGATTCATACAGAATAATAATAAAAATACACATGCAACACACACATGAAAAACCCATAAAAATAAATGCATAAATAATAATGCAGCATGTAATTTAACACACAATTGACACTTATCTTGGTAAAAATATCACCAACTACATGCATACCTTCCATGAAACTCCCAGCCTTAGACCACGCTGCTCATCACTCTCAGTAGTGGGTCACCGTTGAGATGGGACTAAACTCCACTTCGGTAAAGGGATTCCTAACCAGACTGATGTATCTCAGACAACAAGAAAAATTCTATCACAGGTGCCGACTCAAACTAACAGCCTATAGTCCCTCATTCCCCACATGTCTGTCCCACCCTAGGAAGTTTGCCCCTTCTCTGCTCAACAGTCCTTTGGCTGGCCCACTTCCTTTCCGAGGATTCAACAATAGGCTAGACAGGAAGTCTCAAATCCCTATAGTTGCAGTTTGGCACCTTGGAGAAATCGATTCCCAACAATTCTCTCACCTAAAGAGAAATTGATCACGGGCCTAACAACCCACCTATTCAATATCCCATGGGACTAAAAACTCGCTTCTTCAGTCCATATCCTAATCTAACCAGGTACAGGTACATGGATAGGTATAGGTACGGGTACCGGTACAGGTACAATGATAAGAATGTACAAATATAGTTACATGTACATGTATGGTACATGAAGGTACGAAGGACAACTGAATGAGTGAGTGAATGATGATGGAATGAATGGAAAAATGAACTAAGTCCAAACTATATGTATGAATGTTCCCAACTTAACACTTGTCATATTGAGAACCACTTTGGCCCACTTGTCCCCATCCTTAGAACTTAGGGTAAAATAATTATCCATACTTTATACTTTAAGGAATATTAATATAATATTCCTTTTTGGCTTAAGCTCCCTAGCTTAGCCCCTTATCCCTAACTTTTATCCCCCCCCGCTTTCTTTAACAAATGGAGTTTAGTCCCCCTTACTCTTTTATTGTGGTCGGTCTACTCGAAGTGATGTATTATATTAATGATAAGACATATACAAAAATAGGCTCATTGGCCTTTAGCATCTAGGCTCTCTAGCCTAATTCAACACATAAGCCTCCTATCTTATTGTTGGATCATGTTGTCATTGATGCCAATGGTTTGATTGATTGATTGATGTAATATAATATGTATTGTCCCTGATGAGAATGCATAGATGAAGATGGATCAATGAGTTGTCATTGATACATGATGAAGATGGATCGATGTGGTTTCATTGGTATATGATGCATTGTT
>JASDQU010283545.1:721-14561 GCA_032191745.1 Picea mariana
GGGGGGGGGGGAATTTTCGTGATGGCTTGGAACTTGAGAGGGTCAACTATGATGTTGTGATGGGAGATGATGAACCCAAGTAGGCATCCAACGGTGACGCAGAATACACACTTGAGGGAATTCAAGCGGATATTGTACTAACAACACCTATGAAAGACAATGCGTAAGTCCTCGAGGTGTTGAGTGTGTTTCTTAGATCGAATGGTGAGATTGTCTAAGTAGGCGAGAATGATTTGAGCCAGATCATGAAAAATGTATGTCATGGCACGTTGAAAAGTGGCTCCAACATTTTTTAGGCCAAAAGGAATGACATGATATGCAAAAGTACCCCAAGGGGTAGTGAATGCGGTTTTGTATTGATCGGCTGGGTGAATTTGAATTTGGTTGTAGCCAGAGAAACCATCCATGAAGGACAAAGCTTCGTATCCAACACAATCATCGATAATTTGGTTGATAAAGGGTGTTGGAAAATTGTCTTTGGGACAAGCATGATTGAGATCGCGAAAGTCCTTACAGACACGGATAGTTCCTTGTTTTTTGTTAACGAGGACAGGGTTGGAAACCCATGACATATATGTGATGGGGTATATGAACATTGCAGCGCATAATTTGTAAATCTCAGCTTTGATGGCTACCACTTTGGATGGGTGTAATGGACGTTTCTTTTGTCTCACAAGTGTGATATTGGGCCATGTGTCTATACAATGCTTGACAATAGAGGAATCAAGGCTGGGCATCTCTGTGTATGACCAAGCAAAAATGTCTCAGTATTCTTGGAAGAGAGCTTTGTAAGCGATGAGTTCTTCAGGAGAGCATGTGGCATCGATGGTGATTTCTTCTATTATGCTAGGTTTGATGGAAATATTAATTTTGACATTGGGGGAAATGTTGGCCATATTGCCTTCTTCAAAAATGTCGGGGGTAGGGATAGGGTTATTGAACCAATCTATATGCCCTGAGGGGAGAAAATATGTGGTTTTGATTTCATATATGGGGCCTTTTTTGGGAGGTGTAAAGTCTTCTTATGAAAGAAAGAGTGCTTTGTGATGGAGCAGATCCCATGTGCAATCAAGGGAAGTTAATTCCTTGAGGATGTCTTCGTCGCAGTGGAACTGTCGAGAATATAGTGGATCCAAGGGAATAACATTGGTGAATTTCATCATGTGGGTATCTTCTGGTGAAGAGGTAGGGGGAATGACGCAAGGGGGTTGCGCGGGTTCACTTGACATAAACCAAATATCGAGATACTGTGGGTTAAAAATGGTAGTTGGGCATAAAATTTTCGTGGGGAAATGAACTGGAGAATTGGAGGGATTTGGGGGAAAACCATCCTTGAGACTATATATGAACTAGGGAGGAGTTGGTAGTGTCTCGGGCTCAGGAGAAAATATATAAACCATATCCGGAGAGGGAGTAGGGGGAACTACTGGCATCACCGGAGGTGGGGTGATGGTATTATTGGGAATAAGGGCCAATTGACGACGCCTATATTCAATGATCGTAGAAAATTGATATGTGAAATGATCAAGTGATTCATATAGAGTGAAATGACCTCACATATGTTCATTGACTGTGGTCGTGACATAGTGGATGTCAGTGACATGTGTGTGAGATGGTGCGAGTGGGAGGGTTTTTTGCTGAAAACTCTAGAGTACAGCTGCTAGCGTCTGCCGGAAGTGAGGTAGCACAGGGAAATGGTGGGTGTAATGGCCATACTCTAAACAAATGGCACATGCCAATTTGGTCCATAGGCCTTTGTCTCCTATAGAGGATGTAATGGTAGAATTTGATGAACTGGAGGAAACGACGAGTGGTGTCGTTTCCTGAGGGAGTTGAATGAGATTGCGTATCTCAGGGAGAGATGGGAATTTATTGGTGGGGTGGTCATATTTCTCACATAGAGCACAAGGAGGCTGAACTCGTGGTGGAAGTGGAGTGGTAGGATCCTTATTATTTCGTCTTCCCCAGCTGTAGCAGTGGTGCTAGTGAGTGGGGGTGTGGGTGGTGTGGTGGGGGTAAGTATTGGAATTTGCATCAAGATTCCTTCTATTTGGGGAGGGAGGGATGGTTGAGGGACCATCTCAGGTGGATGTAGATACCATACTGGAATTTTCAGCACCATATTGGCAAGGGTAAGTGTTGCAGCTACCTGAAAGGATTGTACGCCTAGTGAGGGGTAAAAGAAGAGTATTTGAGTAATGGCTTGGGGGACCATCTCCCAAACCGGAATGTGGCACTGGGTAAGGGTGTAATAAGGAATAGGGGGAGCTGGAGAGTTCTCAAGGGATGCCTAAGGAAGGGGTTATGTGACTAGTGGGACGTCAAATAGTAATGAATCCTATGTGGGAGGAAGGGTATCTCCATTTTTTGTTCCATTGGATGATATGGCATATACTTGTGTTGAGGGATGTATGAGCGAAGGTGCTCCATGGTAAGTCCCTAGCAAGGATGGGTCCTTGAAAATTCTGGGGCCCATCACAATGAGTGGATAGGTATTGGGGTTAGTGTGGACAAAAGGTAGGATGTTATCGATGTTGGAGGAAGGGTTGGGCCCATAATGTGATACTTGGTCGATGGTTATGATATTCCCATTGTGGGGGAACATCATTGTATGAAAAACAGAAGAGGCCACATCCTTCATGGCGTACATGTCGCTACGCCCAAACAAGATGTTGTAATCTAGTAGAGCGTCGATAACTTCAATGTCAATGAGGATAGTTTTTCCCCCGAGTTCAACGGGGACATTTTGAAATAGCCCTTCAAGAGAGGATGGTTTTCCATCATAAGCCAGAGTAATAGAGGATGGTATGAACTCAGGGGAGCCAAGTTTCTGCCATATAGTTTTGGACATGATGCATGTGGATGCACCTTCATCAATGATGTAGCTATGAACTGTGATGTTCCTGATTTTAACTGGTATTTGAAAAGCGACTAGAGTGGGGAGATGGTGTTCCCCACTATCAAGATCAAAGGTGATGAGGCAAGTATTAGCAGGTTCGACTTCCCCCAGGGTGGAAATTAACAATTTACGTTGAGTAGGATAGGTTTGAAGGACTTCTAAAACTGACATGGCAGCAGGAGATTGTGCCAATTCATTGACTAGAATGTAATTGTGTGTCACCCTAGCATGAGGTTATTGACATTCCGTCGTAATGGGATGCAAGGAATACAAAGGGGTGATTCAATATTAGGGTGAGGAATCATCAAAGGTGGGCTAGTTGTGACTGGGATTGCTTCCGAGGTAGTGGGAGAAGAGTCAGGGGGTGTGCTATATTGACGACTGGGAGTTTGTAGAAGGACTTCTTCCTCACTAGTGAGGAGGATAGTGCGATCTGTAGGAGTGCCTGGGTTGGGATATTGTCCCATATGTGGTGGGGCAGGATGCATCTCTTGTTGGGTGTTCATCACCCCTTGGTGTGGGATGGGGTTTTGTAACATAGCTGGGGGGGGTTGCTGCACATATTGTTGTGGGGCCTGTTGGGGAGCAGGCGGTGCTGGGGGACATGGTCCATTTCTGGATTCTTTCATCCATTTAAAGTTAGTAATTTGAGGGCAATGGTGGGTATAATGGCCATACTCACCGCAAAGGGCACAAGGGAATTTTGTCCGAAGAGTGATGTTATTTTTCCCTTGGCATTTGTTGTTATTGCCCCCTTGGGGGTTCTAGTTCCCCTGATTTTGGTTACCCCTAGAAGGTTGGTTATGTTGGGGGTGGTTTTGGTTCCCTCCTGGTCTTGGATTATTATTGTTTCAGTTTTTTCCTTTATTTTTGGCATTGTTCGACTCATGGGTTGGATTTGTTGTATTCATCTGTTCAAAATTTTGATATTGCTGAATGGGAGAGGGTTGAACAAAATTAACCCCAGCATGTGGGTTTGCTGGTGGTGGGGCCATGGGCTGTGGAGGGATTGGAAATGGAAAATATGGATTATTTGGTGGTAATGATTCATAGGGTACATAGGAAGGCACGACACTTTCACTAGTGCTTAGGGTGTAAGCAGATGTAGAGGGGGTACCAGAACTAGGTTGGGATGGTGGGCCTACTGTGGGTGTCGGTGGTGGTCCATTGATGGGTGGAGGAAGTGAAACAGGGCATGGTTGTTGATAAGGGGGAGAAGGATAATACATAGGTCCTCCATATGCCGATGGATATTGAGGTGTTCCATACATAGGTGGTTGTTGGAGGTGTGAATTTTGGTGTGTAGTGGTACCAATCAATCCATCTACGGAGTGAGACATCTCGGTTTTATCTTGGCCGAATGGCACGGGTCTTAGGGCATCAAGTAGTATTGTATATAAGTATCCTGACTGTGAATAAATGAGATCGAACTATTGAGCCTTGCTAATGGCTTTTTCTTCCAATTGAGGGAAGGTGGTGGCTACATCCTTGGAAAGGAGAGAAACAAATGATTTGAGAAACCAATTCATGCATTGTTTCTTGGTGGCTTCTTCTTTGCATAGACTACGTTGTCGACACCATTCATGAATGTGGTCAATGATGTGTGTAGCGGAGGTTTGTTTAAAATCTGAGAGTAGTTTGAGACCAATGTTGTGATGGATTGGTAGTTGAAATAAAGTAAAAAATGCTTTGGCCAAAGATTCAAAGGTCACATGGGACCCAACTTTTTCTTCTACATACCACTTGGCTAATGAGCCTGTGAGCATTCGTTGAAATAACCACAACCAAACAGAGTCATCCATGATGTTGTTTGAAGAGAACCATAAATGGAAGGTCATGATATGGTTGGTCGGGTCGTCTTCCGCTTTTCCTTCAAACTTGGGAATGTCTAAAGGGACTTTGGTAGGCATTGTGGGACATGTGGGGTCGTGCAATATAGGATCATTGGTGAGCTTAGTCAGATATGGTATGTTGAGAGAAGCCAAGTATGACATTTGGGGTGGTGGTGGAGGGTTAATTCCCATCATGGTGGGAATGGTTTGTGTACCTGACCCATGAGGAGGGTTAGTTCCAGCCATGGTGTGAGTGTTGTGTGTCCCTGACCCTTGAGGGGGGCTAGGTGGGGTTATACTTCCTCCTGGGGAAGAAGTGTTCCCTGCGCTTCCTTGTAAAGGAAAGTGGGTGGATGGTGGACCTTGGGAAGTGCACCCAAGTAAAGTGGAACCAAGCAAAGTGGATCGAAAGACAGTAACACTCACAGGAGTTTGAGAAGGTGGAGCCGATGAGTTGGAAAGACTAGGAACTTCCCCTAGAATGGGAGGGAGATTTAGCAAGCGTCTAGAACGACGAGGATTTTGTGGGTCCCTTATGATGTCCAACTAGCAAAGTGGATGTTTGCAAAATGGTGATGAGAGAAATGAATGAACAAAAGTCTTTGTTTATGATTTTTTGTACCTTCACAATATATCTCACAAGAGCATGTAATCACAAGAGCATCATACATAAATCAATTGATAAAAAAGAATACATGTGGGTAGGTAGTTTTTTTCCACGTGGGAGAACAAATAAAACAAAATGCTTGTGTCCTAAAAGACGTAACGTCCTTCCTCTCAAATAGCAATGGACCTTCCAATAGCACTCAACCGTGGTGTCTGAAGCCACCAGAAGAGGAACTTGTGAAGGATGAAATAATCAGTTATAATGAGGGGTAGAGGGTGCATATCCCAAAAGAGCTGGCAATATTTTCCAATAGCCACACAAAATTCGATCAAGGTGCAATTGCAGCCCACAATTTCCACCTGGGTAGATGTCCTAAAATTTGGTCACTAGGTACCTTGGTCAAAGTGCGGCATTTAGATTTTCGGCCTAAGAAATGGGTCATGGGCTTGATCCCATCCAAGAGGTGTGTGCCTCAAGGGGGGATGCATAGAACAACCAGAACTTGGCCTTCAACCCGTTATGGGTATCTCCCTGCCTTATTGTGTAGGAACACTTGACTTGGAGGATTTAAAGTTCCCTATTTGACAACTTCTATTATTTGAAGATGTGTGAACCAGATAATGGGGATTTATTTGGATCCCTATCCCCGAGATCCTACCTAGACTAAAAAATTTCTTTTGGCACCTCATGTGGAGGAAAACTTAGTTAGTTTTTAGAAAAAATTAATATGTGGATGTTTGAGAGATTGGGGGTGTGAACCAATCCCGTTTGAAATTAAGTGGGAGTGGATAGTATTATCAAGAAAAAAGGGGTGGGGCGTTTCAGAATCCTTTTGAAGGAAACTTACTTCGACCTCCACAATTTTTTAGATGAATCTATTTGAGTGAGTAGTGACTTTGTGTGTGAACAAGTGAAAGTGTGCCAATTTTTTAATAATTTAAGTGTCACCTTGTTGCATGTGGACTTTGTGTGGTCCTTACAAGTCTTGATTACCTAATTTACTAAATTCCATTGGTACCACCTTGCGGAATTTTAAAGTCCCTAGAGAACTAGCATGTGGACATATGGGTCCTTACCAATCCTTTAACTCCCTAGTGTGATTTAATCTAAGAAAGATTAAAAAACTGTCCTAGATTGTGGACATGTGGACATGTATGGGCCCGTTACAAAACCTTTAAACTTCCCTAGTGATTTAATATAAGAAAGTAAATTCAAACCTATCATATCTTTGTAGCATGTGGGCATGAATGGGCCCGTTACAACTTAAGATGTGTTTGAAAAAATAAACTAAGAGGAGTCCCGAGGGTGTTGTTGTCCTCTCCTAAAGATCTTGTTTTTAAGGGAGATGAAATTTTCCCTCAATCATTTTTTCTAATTCTCAAGATCGCTTTGTAGCGTGAGAGAAGAGCATACTCAAATATTGATGTTCAATTTCTGGTCCCAATGCAAGTAGTTATAATGTATAATGATTCCAACTTATCTTTAATCAATGCAAGCTATCCATGTGGAAAAAATGAAAGAAAAAAGAGAATAAATATGGATTTTAACCCCCTAAGAGCCTATTTTTTGACTAAACCTTAATGTGGAGAGGGAATCTAAGTGTGGTGCATATTAAAATCTACATAGAATCAAACTTAAGAAGGCTATGGGCCTCCAACAAATCACAAAAACCCTTACAATGTATAATTTTCTCAACAGATGCACGGGTCGCAGAGTAGACAGAGGCACATTGGGTGCCAATGCACAAATGGAAAATGACCTTTTGGCACAGTGCGCAGAATGCGCTGAGAAACACAGTGGTTTTGGTGCACGTGCTTAGAAGACGTGACTGTGGATTAAAAAACCCGTGCACTTTTTGTTACACGGCTGTGAAAGAAATTTTGGATGAAATTCTCTCAAATCAGCTTTGAATTTAGCTTTTTGCAAGCAAGGATGGGCTGGTTATGGTTCCTGCAAGTTAAATAAACCAAAATGATGTTCTAAAACAACCCAAATGGGGGGGGGAATTGATATCAATCACTAGTGGAGTAACCAATCTGTTGTGTCCCTTTCGTCACCTAAATGAGCAAAATAAGGACGCTTACAAGTCCATTTGGGTTAGTTGGACAAGACAACAGTGAATGCAAGATTTAGAAACATCAAGCATAAGAAATAAAAAAAGAACTAAACTAATAAAAATAAAATAAACTAAACTAGAGTGCATAAGGGAAATAGAACAAAAATTAAACAACATGCATTCCACCAATGGATACATTGTATTAGTGGGAAAACACCAAAGAGAAAGGGAGACTTATGGGTCCCTTCTTCCTCCAAGGGAGGGATCTTGAACCCCCAATGATTGAGATCTTCTTACAAGTAAAAAACTAAAATGAAATGGTGAAGAAATCCAAATCCCATTCACTCAAGAGGTGATGTGAATGGATAAATGAAATGGTGCTTGTACGCTCTTGAGAAAAGAGGATTCTCTAAGAGAATATAGGCAGCATAACAATAAAAATGAATTCCTTGAAAATATAGTGCACCCATGGCCTCTTTTTATAGAAAAGCTTTGAGGCATTATTCAACTAGTATTTAGTGTGAAAAAGGGGATCTTTAGGGCACCCTTAGGTCTTTGACCAGCCCCCCACTCAGATTCATCTTGGATTTGGGTGTCAAATCGACTTGGGAGATGAACCAGAAGTGGGTGGAAGGCTGACCAAAATCATAAATGCGTTATTCTGAGGTGTGTGAGGCTTTTTGCATCCACAGTCGTGCATCGGGCGCATATGCACTTTTCTGGTGTTATTCGACTGTCGCACGTGCATGCACTACCTTTGTATCCTTAGTGCATGTTGATTTTGTGCCCTTTGGAAATGAATTTTTTGGGCCATGGATGAACTAATGGGTGTTTGAAGATGTTGGATTCATGTAACCATTTGCAGACAAAATTCTAGTGATAACAACCATCAAGGGTGTTTGTGCAAGTTCTAGACATTGTAACCCACAAAATTCCATTTAATGCCTCAAAATAACTCTTGAAGGTTTCAAACCCCAATTTTCCAAACTAAGACATACCACTAAAATGGCACTACAAGTTTATTCCTCCAATTATTTCCACCCAAAAATTACCATGATATATGAAACATCATATGATGATCCAATTTGGATCATACCTCCCCATTTAGGGAGGATTTTGGTGCCCAAAATATTTACTGAATGAGGTGAGGAAATTTTTCCTCTACCTTCTCTTTGGAGTACCATATTTATTTTCTTGGAAGTTTTCCTTTCAACCCAATCTGCCAAAGCTCATGTTACACTTTTCCTGGAGTTCTAGACTTCTTATGTGAAATTGTGTCTTGTGTCTTTTCCTCTATGGTAGGTAGGATATACTCCTCCTCCTGATCTAACATGGAAGGTTCATAGAGCCTCAAATTCTCCACATTCACTACTAAGTAAATGTTCATTTATGAGGGTATATTGAGTCTATATGCATTATCTCCTACGTTCTCTAATACCTCAAAAGTACCATACCATAGAGCCTTTATCTTCTTACCAATTCCCTATAGTATTCCCTTGTTCAATTGTAACCAAACTTTGTCTCCCACTTTAAATGAATTATTGGTTTTGTGTTGATCATTCTTGGCCTTATACTTTCCTTGTGACTTCTTCAACATATCCTATACTTGCAAATGGATATGTCTAATATTTTCAACAAATTTCTCTTCTTTCAATGGTTTACCTATGATTTCTTCCCTCACTCCTCTTTGTTTTATATATACACCATCTAAGGGTGAAGGAAATAGATACCCAAAGAAAGTTTCAAAAGGGGACTTACCAATAGAAGAGTGGACTGCTATGTTATAAGAATGCATAAGAATGTTCTTTTTACAAGGCATAAAAATGCACATCTTGTTGAACCTATCAACTACCACAAAAATATAGTCATGTCCCTTCCATGTTGTTGGTAAGCCACCCACAAAATCTATGGAAATGATTTCCCAAGGTTGAGTGGGTATAGAGAAGCGGTGGTATAGACCTTGTTTTCTATTATTGGGATTTTTGGTACAACAAAATATGAATCTTTTAATATATCATGCTACATATTCTTACATTCTGGGCCAGTACACATACCTTTTTAAGTTAGTAATTTTCTTCCCAACGCCAAAATGTCTTACAATTTTCGATGTGTGAGCCTCTCTGATAAGTTGTAATATTTCACCTTTAGGAACACATACCTTGTCTAGATTATAGAGTAACCCATTCCAGAGATGATAGTCAGCCTTACCGTCGTCTTATTCTGCATGAATTTGTCCCTATAGCTACTGAAACATATCCTTAAAGCCCCCATCATCTATGTATGCCTCTTTGTATAAATCATGGGTAAAATAATACATGTACCTAAGAGTTCCCAAAGCTGTAATATTGGAGATGAGTGTCCTTGAAGAATTTCTAACAACTTATTAGTGTTTCCCTTCTTATACTTGATGACTAGATGAAATTGCTACAAAAAACCCATCCACTTTTAATGTTTGGTTTGGTGTGTCTTACTCTAGGCCTGAAAATATTGTAGTGGATGGTTGTAAGGTAACAAAAGGAAATACACAGAGCAGTAACATAATGATTATCACAATAATTAGCAAGAAGAAACGAAACAGTAAGCAAAGTGACATGATGGATCCAAAATATGATACCTTTATTATCTTGAGAGAAAATTTCACTTGCCTCTTCGAGGGGTGAACCTCCCACAAAGAAGATCTCAAGTACAAATGATTTCACAAGAAACAAATTCCCATGATTTCTACCCCTATATATTATTTCTATTTTATTGAGAACATTCTAGAGGAATAAATTTCTATAGGTGGAACCTTCTAGTAATTCATCTTACATTAGATGTGTTTACATTAATAAATACACCTTATTTATTAGTGATGGACTTTATTACATAGAAAAGCATATTATTATATATATTTGAGGGGTTAGGGAGGTTAGGACCCTAGCATGTCCTCCCCCTTAAAGAACATCATTTTCTTCTAGGCTTGAGATGTCGTAATTGCTACAGAATGGTAGTCAGCTCCCATGTAGCATATTTAGGTTGTGTATCCTTCCATTTTACTAAAAATTATTGAATTGTGCGTTGATGGAGACTATGCTCACATTGGGATAAGACTACTTGTGGCTACAACAAAATGTAATCTTCTTCATCCAATTTAGGGATACTAGTTTCAATCTGACACTTGGTTCCAATCACTTTCTTTAAGTAAGAAACATGAAAAAATGGATGGATATTAGAATGACTAGGAAGGGATAACTTATAAGCCATGGGCCATGATCACTTGAGGAGTTATAAGGGCCATAAAACTTTGGACAAGGTTTCTATCATTGATCTTCTTTGAGGGGAATTTGTTTATATGGGTGTAGATGAAGAAACACATGATCCCCTTTAACAAAATCGCATTCAGAGTCACATTGATTAGATTATTGCTTCATTTGATTATGAGCCATGACTAAATTCTATTTGAGGGTGCATAGAATTTCATCATGGACTGTAAGGTTTTTTTCCACCTCTTGACCTTGAAGACATTGATAAGGTAAGATAATACAAAGCATGGATTTTGACCATAGATCGCCTCAAAGGGAGTCATGTGAGTAGCACCATGGTAAGATGTATTGTACCACCATTCAACTAATAGTAACCACTAAACCCATTGAGATTAACATTCATATGTAAAACACTGGAAATATGCTTCCAAGTACTTGTTTGGTGTGACTAAGCCTTTTGGTTTCCTATTTCTCATGGTGTAGCTAAGATCATTTCTCCAACTATATGTTATTTTTGTGATTTGTTGCTATCTCATTGGATCTAGTAAGCATTTCTCTCCTAAATAATTTGTTGAGGTAACTTTCTTTATGTAAATATTATATATAAGGTAGTGTATGGCTTAATAAACTTCAATTATATATTTTTACTCACACTTTGGTGTAGAAATATGCTTGAGTGGGATTACCCACATCATTGGTATCATATCATTTCTAATCCATCCTTAGATTTAGGTTCATATCTCTTTGTTTGTTTGATTCAAATATTTGGAGATCATTTTTCTTTATTTGCATATTGAATTGATATTATATGTAATACAATTTGAGATACGAGCCTAGTTGTGCTACTTTCGTCTTGTTTTAGGGTGACTTCGATTCTTCACCCACCGAAATCTGACTCAATCACATGGCCTTTGTTCAGTCATTCTAGGGATATCATGCCATTAATTTGAAATCGTATCCCTTATAATGGTTGTGGGATTGTGGTTATCCTTAGCAAAGATCAACATCCTTCACCTTTCACCGCTAGTGTATATAATAATGTTGTCTAAGAAATTATGTTTTGGCATTTTTCAAGGGAATCTGGCGACATAAATCTTGGTGAAATCACGATTTTGTGTTGCTTAAATTTCATTTTGGAATCATAAATGGATTTAGGGTGCTTAAAAACCCTAGGGAACTAATATTTTATAGGCTCGACCACTCAAATATGTAGTTTCTTCAATTCCTCATCGGTTTTCGAACAAAATTGATAAGAAACATTACCTAGAGAAAAAAAAAAATGTAAAACATTTAGATAATGGAATATATAACATAATCAAATAAATCTAGGTTATCTCATTTCCGTGGTCACTCCTCCATATTCAAATCAAGGGCTTCAATGTTCTTCTCATTGCAACCTACACATTTTTCATCTTATTTTATCTACACGTGGATCAATGAGTTTCTAGACATTCGTGCACATCCTCTAGCTCTTAATATGTGGAAACATTGTTGATATTGAGTTCCACTTGGAAATAACATATATAGAAGTATGAAATATATTTTTGAGCATGGTAATGTAATCTAGTTTTACACATTCTCCACCTAAACCAGAGTTCACTCTTCCACATGCAACACATCGTTAGAGATTTGGCACACATTTTTTTCTCCAACGATCTGGTATTGTTCATAATGACATATCTCCCTCACACAACATTGATCGTGGTGTTCTATAGATCACAATTGTGACTAGCACTTATAACCTTCTAGTACAAGGCTAGTATTACACATAATTACTTCACAACTTCTTAATCATGGTTCTTAATTTCTTAGGACACTTTTTTATATGAATATCTATACAAATTTAAACCGTGTATCTATTTTGTTTTGTGGATTTTATTTGGATTTTTGTGAATGCTCTTTGGTTCTCTATTGCATAATGACACTTATTTCCTTTGAGTTTTATAAGGAATAAATTGTTGCTAGCAAGGATTTAGTTGATAACTAGGAAAGGGATTGGGTGTTGTGATTTATCTAGTTGAAGCTTAGGTATGAATTATCTTACCATGAAAAATCATGTATATGGATATAAGTGGTGCTCAAGGCCCATTCTTTATGTTTGGTTGAACAAATTGTAGATGCTCAAATCAAAAGATAAAATGTGGCTCTTAGACTATACAACCTATGGAATCTTATTACAGAACCTAAAAAGGATATATTTGCATGGTCATTAATAATGAATTTCCTACTTGTAAATAGAAGACTTACCCATGTTGGGGTTTAGAGACCTAGTTACCTTCAGTGTCTAGTTGAAATTGTCAAACATCTATTATGGTTTTGAAAAGTATGCATGGGACCCACCTAGGGGTTCAAAAACCTAGTTATCCTTAGCATCAAATTCAGACTCTCAAACATCTATTCTAGTTTTGTCCCTTTACCAAGTATGTATGGGGGTGGGTTGAGACCTCACATGTTCAATTTCTACCTACACTCATTACCTGGAAAAAATCTCTCTTGGGAGATAAACTTCCCTTATCTATGGAATTATAGTCATCATGGAAACACATTCAAGTGAAAATCCTTTTTTTAATTTAGTGAATTGTAGTGTGTGTTATAGCACAAATTACCACACCTATGAATTTGTGACATGGCCTTACTCTTTTCCTACCTTGCTAATCAAAATCCCAAACTTTCCTCATCAAGTTACTTTAAAAATTTACCTTTTTCTTATATACATGGATTTCCTTTGTGAAACACATAGACATATGTGCCTTGCAAGCTTACAGTTTGTGGATGCCCTCAAAAATTATGAAAAATAAAATATTTCCACAATTTCGAGCGGGTTTTTCGGTTGGGCTTGTTTCCCAATGTCCCTGAAACCATACTAAATGAAATTCAACCTCCCCAACCTCTTTGGGATGGTATTTTTGGATTATTGAGAGGGGGGTGAATCAGTAATAGCGTAATTATAATCCTTTTTCTCCAAAAATCCAAGTGTTATATCAATGTATAATTATTATCCAATAATGAGCAATAATAAATGAAAAATCACACACATACACATTACACCATTGTTTTACGTGGAAAGCCAAATCGGGAGAAAACCACAGAATGCTTTATCTTATATGTCTTGAAGAATTACATTCATTGGAAGCACCAACTTCCTTTGTTTTCCAGCTGCAATTGGAAGGAGGCTCCAACCCCCTAGTTTCTCAAGATACAACC
>JASDQU010283547.1:414-14681 GCA_032191745.1 Picea mariana
TTTATCTCCTCCAATTGTTGAGGTGTCAACGTTGTAGGTTGAGGTGTTTTAGAAGAAGAATCATTGTTCTCTCTATAGATGTTAGGATTGGTCCTTCTAGTAGCCATAGCCATATTTTTACTTTCAACATTTCTTGCCACCTTAAATGCATTCTCCAATGATTTGGGTTCCCAAAGGCGAACCTCATGTTGAAGGTTATATTTTAAATTTCCTATGAATACATCAATCAAGTGCTCATATGGAATATCTGTTACCTTTATATTCAATCTTTGGAAGTTCTTAATGTGCTCGGTAACTAAACCCTTTTGCTTGAGATTTATCAATTGGCTAAAGAAGGTATTGCTCCTTGTATCCTCATAGTGTGCTATCATTTCTTCCGTGAAAATTGTCCAAGTGACGAGTGATTTGTGAGAACAAATCCATTGATACCATACAAATTGATTAGGTTCTAAATATAAAGAAGCAATTCGTACCTTTTGTGTATGCAGCACATTATGTAGATCAAAGAATTGCTCCATCTAAAGTATCCATGTGATTGGGTCCTTGTCATCAAACTTCCTCATATCGATCTTAGGAACATGATTGGTCTTCAACCCAAAGTTGGAGTTTCTCCATTCTTGATTCACCTTCCTTGTGTCCTCATCATGAATTTCATTAGATGCATTTTCACTTTCAGATGTCTTCTCTGTTACGAAATTTTTCAATACTTCCATGATCTCCTCTTTTAAACCATCCATCTTTGCCTCCAACTTATCTTCCATCTCTTGTAGTTCATATTTTGTTACTATATTCTTTTGTAAATCATTTATGTACCTACGCATTTCTTCACCTTCATCAAGAGTCCAAGTAGGATTGTCTGGAGGCTTATTTGGTGTAGAAGTTCCCTTTTTGGGTGGCATGTTGGCCAAGTATCACTTTTGAACTTTTATTTTGAGGTGGTTCTGCTAGACAATCTTTCTTCTATTGTATCTCCCAATTTTTGGCCCTTTTGAGTATGAAATTTATTTTATTTAGTTCTGTGATATTTCTTCTCTGCAATTCCATAGGTATGATCAAAATTGGATGTGCCAAGTGGAATTTACGATAACTTCCCCACAACTTGTTGATTTTTGGCCTTTCCAGGAAATCTCACTTGTATAGCATTCCTCGCACAAAATAATTGATATAAAATTATGAAACTCATACCAGTAATACTACGGACTATCCATGATCCAATGAAACTAGTCCCACTCAATTTGGATACTCTAGGAAGAATTTATAATTGTTTTACCTGGAACACCTTCTTGAGACTAGTCAATAGGACTAGTCAGATACCCTATCTTCCACAGGGTGTATCTACAAATTTAAGATGACCCAGAAGCTGAAAGTTTTACCACATATACCTTACTAATTTATGTGAATATACTCCAGATTTTAGGGTCTGAAACGTTACATAAAAGTTTTTATAGCGAAAATTCTGCAATGACTCATTTCAGGATGATTCCAGAACCCTATCTTGTACAGGCTCTATCTCCAAAATTATAAGGCCTCAGGAGATAAAATTTTAACCCAACGTACCTTGATCCATCTACTAAATATACTCTAAGCTGGTCCTTCTGAAATGTTGCAGAAAAAAATTATTTCAAAAATTCCAAGGTTCCTCAGATGTAGTAGCGAAACCCCGAGACCTTGAGCTCTGATACAATATGTTAAGAACCAAATATCAATATAGCATAGAAAAACCTCAGAAAAAGTACTCAAAGCCTTGAAAAAGAGACAATTTGAGATAATAAGCCTCTTCAAGAGGGCAACCTCCTTTTACCCCACTTAAATGTTCAAGTACAAGATGATTCCAAATGAAAATGTCTCCTTAGTATATATAGGAGACTAGGAGGTATAATTACAACTAATGGAATAAAGTCGACATAAATAAAATAACATTACTAATGTAATATGACCCAATTAAGGGGTAATGAGCCAATATTAGGGCTTAACAGAGACAAGTGAATAAGAAGGTGAATTCAACAATACTTTACCTCAAGGAATAGTGGTGTGGAAAAATAAAACCCCTAGCATTCATAGAGGAGGAACTAGCTCAAGTTTGAGGATGGAAACTCAGGGAAGTACCTTAAGGCTACCCGTGTTCCATAGAATGGGTAAGGATGTTGCAAAGTAACATTAGTTTACATGTGAAGCAATCTAGTATGTGAAGAGAATCACAGATGAAGTAGCCAAAATCACATAGTTGGAGACCAAGTTCAAGGACAGATCCTTGACGTGGTATATAAAGAATAATACTATTGCACTAGCGAGGCAGACGAAGTCTCTAGACGAGATTAAGTAGGATATACTTAGGGAGTTCTAGAAACATAATTCAAAATCCCAATGTATCACAAAGATAAAAGAGATCGAGTAGAAGCAAGAAACGATTGTATGGGATTATGACCAACAATTTAAAATTTCATTGGATAGGTTGACGTTCCAAATATAGGATGTGTAGCACAGGGAATGGTTTATTGTGGTGTTACTTCCCCATATCTGAGTTTCGCTCACCTAGTATAAGGTGACGAATCAAGTAGAGGCACTTGAAATTGCAATGTTCTTGGAATCTACACCAGGAGGGACAGAGACGTCAACAAGTTTGGCATAGTTTCAATCGCAAATGGTCAACCTGACAATGCAATTTCAAGATATGGCTAAGACAAAGGTTGTGCATGAGAACATATGATGTACCACCAGTAACATACCCAACCACCCACAAGCCAGGCTATTCTACTTCAATCCCTCTCTTGGACTTCTTTCTCTTATAGATACCTTTCAAATTAATAAAAGATGAATAAAGAAAGGAACTAAATGACATGCATATAAATAACCAACAATCATGCATATTCTAAAGATTGAATTCAACGATAAATAAGTACATAACGAAATAAATCATACAAAGGTAAATAATACCATAACAGAGAGAACTTATATTTTATAAAAGAAGACACCAAATGGTTGCAGACCAAGAACGTTCCACCCAATCGTAGACATTGTTGTTCCAAGTCTCAACAACAATTTTACCCCCGAGCCAGGGCTATGAATCCACAAGGATGGTTCCAAAGAGTCACTTGGYTTCCAAAAATAGACATCACTCAAGCTCTCACAGGCTTCCCAGCACACACAATAATCCAAGTGCCCAACTATCTTCTACTCGACTTGCACAACCCAAGAGAATGGACCCCCACCCTTCCTTGCCATGCAGTCCCTCAGGAAGTCCTTCTCCTTCCAGGGATCCAGTGCARCTAGTCCAAAATCTTCATGTTGGGACTCTCAGGACTCACTTTTGTGAGAAACGTTAGACATAGGCCAAAGCATCTCAAACATGTAGACCTCAAATCATGGTTGGATTACACCAGTAATATCTATGGCCAAAAATACCATGGATTCTCTTCGAAAATTCATATTCCTTTCCCAAGCCAAGACACAGATGAGGAAAGATGAGTGGGTGACATAAATGGATGGAGTGAGATATCCATGAAAGGTATGAACAAAGAGAAATGGAGTGCATGCGTGAACGAATGAATGAGTGAGGCGAACAACAATAAAACCAGAATGAGAACGAGAGTGAGAGAGAGAACGACCCCCCCCCCCAACAGAGTAGGGACGGGTTTATGTAACTCTTGGGAATCAAGAATCTCATGGCCTTCCCTCAAGAATCTCACGTAACTGATTTCCCCCATTAAACAAAATAGGTAATTAAAAAATGAAATAAACACTTATCTCCTCGAGCCTCCTCCCTTGTGGAATCATATCCCCTTATAACTCTAGTCCTTGTCCATATGGTAGCTAGCGATGTATTTATTATTAATAATGATTAAAAAAAATCATTTATTAGGCACACTGGCCTCTTTTAATTGTTTTGGCACTCTGGCCTCTCAACACTTAACAAATACATTATTTAATATGGGGCTCAAAACCCGAGATGTTACACCACATGTCACTCATAAGGGCATTGAACAAATTAATGCTTTGTCCTGCCAAATTATGTGGAAATGGGTGCACCTAGTCTATTTCCATTTGGGTAGATAGGATGGTGTGAGATATGAAAATAGTGGGGTTATGTGCCACCCCGCTACACAACCTTGAAAAAGTACCAGACAACAACTCACACTCCATTCTATGAATTCTGTAAATCCATCGATCATGATGTCAATAACTATAGCTCACTCCAATTGATGCAAGATAATACCCGCGATACATTCTAGGTATAGGAAGAGAAGAAGGTGGTGAGTTGGGTGGTGTGGAAATAGGTGGATACCAAGGAGGTCCTCGAGTTGGCTATGGGATCAATCATAGCCAAAGATATGATGGAGGGGGAGGTAGACACCCCACATGTTTTCATTATGGAGAACTTAGTCATGTATAAAGGTTTTGTACCAAACGATGTGTTCTTTGAGCCTTATAGTCCTAAGCATGTCACCAAAGACTGTCCTGACTAGTTGAAAATTTGGGAAGACAAAAAGACCAATTATAACATGGCTTATGCATATCCATGCAAGAATAAGAAGAAGAATGATGAAGTTGATGTTCGAGTAATAACGTGAGGAGGCACGAAGACATGATCCAAATTTGAGCATGGTGAAGGCTCAGTACAGAAGCTATATAGGGATATACGGAAGGAAACTCATCCCCCATTGAGGTTTAATGTCGCCCAAAAAAAATAGTTCTTGCGGGATGCGCAAATATCATTGGAAGAAGAAAAAGCATGCAAGGAGATGTAGTGCGTGACTTAAAGATCACTAGAAGAGGATCTGATCCAAGAAGAAGTGCATAGGGAGACACAAAGGTTGATGGAAGAAGCTCATATCTACAAATAGGTACAACATGTGATGTAGTGGTTGCTGGAAGAAGCTTGCATGCATGAAGAATTGAAACATGCAACATAAATATCGTTTTAGGAGGTGCGTGTGTGCAAAAAAATATAGCACGCAACACAATGGTAAATAGAGGAGGCTCACAAATAGACTAAGCTTCGATGCTCTGAGAAAAAAACATATGAATAACATTTCCATGAGGAATTGCAACACGCGGTGCATGCAAAAGTCTTACATGACTTGGGTCGCAAGGAAGAATCTAAAGACAAGTAATATTCTTCTTGTATTTCTGTTTATGACTATTGAATGATCCAGAAGATGCAAGAACATTGACTCAGATGTTAGATACTTGCATGAAGGAAGAAGAAGTGGAGGAAACCATCAATGGAAAAATAAGATAGATGAAGTATCAACAAGGAGGTGCATGCATATCTATGCAGAAGAGCACGAGACAAAATTTGGCTCATATCGGTACGATGGATCGGAACCGATGGACACGTTTAATAGATGGATACAACACATTCTCGAGCATGAAAGGGCTTGTGCACTTTACACAGTACTCCTAGTAATTCATGTGTGTTGGTGGGATGCACATCAGGAGCCTTATCGTGAATGGGTAGCTCTCGAAGCATCCGTGTGAGAAATATTTCGACCATATGGTGACATTCATCGATAAACATGTTCTTGTGAAAGGTGCTAGATAGCTAAGTAATGATGTCGCGCCCATGGTCAGTATATGAATTTCACCCAAGAAACACCCTATATCTGTAGTTCCCTAATTCTACACTAGGAAAGGCAGGAGAACATAAAAATCCCACGATGGTCTATTCCATGCACGAATGTTCCCCAACCCCATTGAGAACATACACAAATCCAGTATAACTATCGATGAGATGGTTAAGAAATGGATCCTACTAGGACCATCCGAGCCTACTCTGCTATCTCCTGCATGCACATTGACTAGCTATGCCCGCATACAGATACGTAGTGACCCACCTGGGGTCGCTACATCCCTCTAATCCACCAATAAATTCCTATTGGGTTGCATAGGACCAAGTGTCACACCTCCTATGAGTAAATTCATGCATATGTGTTTTCATCTATGTCTTTATTAATTTTGAAGATATGGAGGTGAAAACATATTTGCAATATTAATAGTAGAGATGACTAGTTATCACACATCCACTTCATTTAATTTTTGGAATGATAGCTCATTAACATCATTGGAAAGAGGAAGTGTTGGACAAGAATTTCTGGATACAATTTTGATAAAAATGCTAAGTGTAGAAAAAGTGTGCAAAAGAAGAAGGAAGACTAGGGAGCATGAATTTGAGGTGCATCCAGGAGGAAAGTACGCATAAGGAGGACAATGCACAGACAGAGTAATAAAATAGAGGAATAAAGAAGAGAAGAAAGTTGGAGAAGAAAGAGGATGAAAAGGAAGGATTTCATATCGACATTCTAAAGATGGAAGGATGCACAAAAGCAGGAATAATAGAAGAAAAAAAACATGTAGACGGAAAAGCAAGTGAAAACATCCCGAATAACCAAACAATTGGAGTAGTCATACATTGTAATAGAGTTTTGGGATTAACAGAATAGGGTTTTAAGACCTAAATATTATGTACAAATATGTAATGGGTGGGGAGAATAGGGGTTCTTTTTCATATAATTAGGTTACTGAGTGTTGAGTTCTCTACTAAGTATGGTATGGTTATGTCCCGAGTCTATAGAAAATAGGAATCTATGTATGAATGTAAGAGATGATACACACACAGAGAGAGAGAGAGAGAGAGAGAGAGAGAGAGAGAGAGAGAGAGAGAGAGAGACTTGCACTGTAGAGTGGCTAGGATAGGAGAAGAGAAAGATAACCATGATGTATCTTTGTAAGTGTAGTGCGCAAGACTAGAGCATTTACCAAACGCATAATAAAGAAGCCACTCATTGTGGACATAACCCAGAGTTGTGTGAACCACGTTAATTGATGTGTTACATGTATTTTAAGTGTTTTCTTATGGAATCTGTTTGAATGCATATTAGAATATATTTACCTTATGTGTATTCATGGTGCAATGGTTTGGACTATCATAGACAGTAATGAGTTTATGCAGTAATCTAGAATACAATGGTAATATGAACCTGAGATCCACTAAGTAATATAATAAGAGAACTTGTAGAATAACGTGCATAGAACATATAATTAAGAATGAATGGAATAATAACCTTAGATTCCCTCACCACTGTAGAAACCTGGTTCTCATAGTCCCAATAGATACTTCAGGTGAGACTTCATTTGTGCATGCAGGTGATGCAAAAAGGGCCAGTGTCTGAGGGGTTTTGTTGGTCAAAATATAAACTTGAACCTAGGATCTTACAATCGCGCATAGCGCCAACAAATGGTTTTGTTGCCAGGACCTGGATTCTGTGATTAAGGGAATGTTTTTTAGGACGACTAATAAAGAGATCTCAGAATGGTTAGAAAGTAAGGAATGATATATTTATTGACAAGAGAATAGAAACCCTCGGATGAGTGACAAGCAATGGATGCAAATTTATGTGTATGTAGAACTGCATGAAATTTTCTTTGGAAAATTTACAATTATTCTGACTAAGTGGCTAGAAAAATTAGTGGAGAATACTGGAAAGTATATAACTGTAGCACCAAGGAATTGGACTCTTGAGTTGGTAAGATAGCTGAATTCAGTAAGTAATTTGACTACTCACATATTTGATTTATGTTTGGATAGCATATTAGGAGCATATATTATAGAGTTCGCAGTAGATTGTACCTGATCATACAGTGTTGCAGAAAGGGAATTTTTCAAAGGTCCACGTAGAAGATTCATGTGGGTATGTGGATAAACATGTTGTTGTGTGAGAAGTGTGTAATGAAAATGCAATATGATTGCTAAGGGGGTTTGTGCACATAAGGGAATCGGGGGATGACAAGAGGATAGTATGAGGAAAAGAGAGAAGGAAAGAAGTGATGAAGAAGGAGGGGAGGGACTAAAGATGCAGAGAGCTGAAGAAGGTATACTCGAGGAAGAAGAAGATTTTGGAGAATTGTGCAGAGGAAGGAGATATAAGAGGATAAATATTGGTGCTAAGAGACGAGAATTTCACAATTATCCAGAGGAGAGAGGACCTTGTGCAATAATGTGAATCGTGGAGATACCACACATAAGAGGAGAGGAAGAGGAGTTTCAGTCTAGTTCTTGTCAGAAAATTGGCTTAGGTTGATGGACAGTTAGTATGGATTTTTGGTTTTCATTGATTTCAACCATTGGAGAGTGATATTTTAGATTTATGTCAACCCTTATTGATTGATTTCAACCCTTGGAGAAAATCTGGTAGTGAATTCTGGTAGCACAAAGGTTTGGGTAATGGACCCAATTTTGTTTGATGTATAATGGTATGAGTTTTAATATATTTGAAGGTAATACTATTCTATATGGGTAGTACATGTCATTCCATTTCCGGTGGTATGTGGAACATCACATAATTCCTCACGGTTAGAGAGTTATTTCCATGTGAAGTTGGAGAACCCAGGTTTGGGTAATGGACCCACATTTGTTTGATGGATAATGGTATACATTTTGATATATTTGCAAGTAATACTATTCTAGATTGATAGTACATGTCATTCCATTTCCAGTGGTATGTGGAACGCCACATAACTCCTCATGGTTAGAGAGTTATGGCCATGTGAAGTTGGAGAACCCTCCTGAGTCATCTAGAAGCCCCAAAAGGTCAAAGTAGTCAAAGTGGTTTAAGATATTTTAGAAGGTAAATAATAAAGTGAAGTGATGAGTATACTATAATTCAAATTGAATACAAAAGAAATTATTTAAATAATAAATTTAATGGAGAAATTACTAAGTGGACAAGTGGTTAGAAGTGGGTTAGCCCTAAAATAAGGAAAGTGGTTTAAGATGGTTAGAAGGTAACCCCTGAGGTAAAGTGAAGTGATGAGTGTACTATAATTCAAAGTGGATATAGAATAAATTATTTAATAACAAATTTAATGGATTAATTACTAATTGGACAAGTGGTTAGAAGTTGGTTAACCCTAAAATAAGGAAAGTGGGTTAAGATGGTTAAAAGGTAACCCCTTGAGGAAGCTACATGAAAGTATAGATAAGAGGAAAAGCTCTCTCATTTTAATCACACTTGAGAATATTGAATATCTACAGGTGACTGAGGTAACCAAAGGATATATAAGATGAATTTTAGATGGAAGGTGAAGTAAAGAAGGATGAAATTCAAGGGAGGATAAATTCTTTTGATGATGCTTTCTAAGGTATGTTATTTATAGGTCATCTCACCATTTTCACCATAATTTTTTTATAGAATGATTCAGACTGTGAAATTGGGAGGCCATTGAGGAAACATATCCAAGTAGTTGTGGTACAAATTTCAGCTTGTGGGTCGTTGTATTTTTGGAGTTACACACCGTGGAAAATAGGGTTTTTGGCTAGTCCTAAAACTACTCTAAAAGAGGTGTTTCGGATAAAAACGTCATAACTTCTTCATAATAGATCAAAATTCCATAAGAAAAAATGTCTTGGTTAGAGTACAATATTTAGTATTCTGTGTACAATTTTCATATCCATACAACAAATGTTATGTGTAGGGAACGCTCTACAAGTTCACTCTCTAGAATAAGCCAGAATTCAATAATGTATGACATTTTTCTATAACTCCTTTTCTAAGAGGGTCCAAGTACTGACACATGGAGGAATTGCATAAAACACACTAAAGAACATTGTGTACTATTTTCAGATCTTTATTCATTACAGGTACATAGTTATGATCATTTCAAGTTAGGGTTGTTGACTAATCCAAAACTAGTCATGTGAGACTAAAGTAAAGTTTTATGAAAATGATAGTCTCTTGTTGTTAAAGTTAAGGAAGCTTTGAGGGTATGTGATAATATACACCAGGTCTATTACAAAGTTACAAATCAGATTTAGATGATGAAATTGATGAGGGCTTTTGGTAGAGGTACATGTTGGGTACATGGTTGAGACAAGTAGTTGATGATGTTGGTACATCTTGATGAGTCATCGTTTATGTGTATTTGATACATGATTGGTACATACTTGGTGCATGGTTGGAGACACTTGTTAGTAGTATTGTTGACACATGGTTTATGGATGATGTAGCATACTTTCCTTGGTGTATTATAAGAATCACATATTGATCTTGGTGATGATTATGAGTTGTTGTGTTATGCTTGGTTGATGCACATCTTTGAGAGTTGTCTTGGTGATTGATCTTGGTGAATAGATCTGATTTGGTTGATAAGATTGATGAGACAGGTTGTTGTGATAGGATGTTTGGACAGGTTGTTGTGACATGTTATTTTTACAGGTTTGGTGCATTGTCAATGCACTTGTTCATAGTACAGGTTGAGGTATAGGTTGGTGCATGGTTGATGTACTTGTTCATGGTATAGGTTGAGGTACAGGATGGTGCATGGTTGATGCACTTGTTTATGGTACAGGTTGATTACAGGTTGAGCTACAGGTTGGTGCATGGTTGATGCACTTGTTTATTACAGGTTGGGGTACAGGTTGATGCATGGTTTAGGTTATTATTACAGGTTGCTTGGTGTAAGTTGATTGGTACATGTTTACAACAATATATCTCACAATGATAGCGTGACAATGGTTTCATCATTCTACTTCTACATCAGGGCGGTTGGATGGGGCAAAGAAAGGTGGTTGTAGTCAGAGAACATAGGGGGTTGTAGCCTAAGAAACTAGGGAGTTGGAGCCTCCTTCCAGTTGCAGCTGGAAAACAAAGGAAGTTGGTGCTTCCAATGAATGTAATTCTTAAAGAGATATAAGAAAAATCATTCTGTGGTTTTCTCCCGCTTTGGGTTTCCACGTAAAACACTGGTATACTATGTATCTGTGTGATTACTCATTTATTCATTGTTTATTTACTCTGAAATTATTGGATGATAATGCTACACTGGTATAACACTTGCATTATATGGTTAAAAAGGATTAAATTGATCTATTATTGATTCACCCCCCCTCTCAGTAATCCAATAGTTCTATAATAGAGGAGTCATTAAGTCCTACTTAGACCAAATCCTATGTCGAATCCACGACCCCAAGTGCATCACCACAATCAGAAATAATAGTTGAAGACTTATCAAAAGCACTTAAAGTTAGAAAGGGACGAATAGTAGTAGAAATAATAGTAGTGGAAGCGCTGTGTAGAGTCAGAGTCAACCAACATCACCAAGAGGAGAAACTACACAAAGAAACATGGCAGGGTTATACAAAACCCTCATACTACCTGATCTTCAGGGAGTGGGGTCAGAGGACCCAGAACAACATATGTTTCTTTGCGAGACAATTTGGTCCACTAATAACGTCTAGGATGAGGATGTGAATATTGTGCAATTGACAACAAAATTTATGGCTTGTACATTATTCTAGTACATGAAGTTGTAGAGTATTTCACCTACAAGACAGGCTAGGACATTAGCCGAGATAAGACAAGCATTGTTGAAAGAGTTTAAGAAGCCAAAGTCAAAATCGAAGTACATCACAGAACTGGAGGAGATTAAATAGGTGGAAACAGAGTGAGTATGGGACTTCAATCAAAGGTTCAAGGACCTGATGGGAAGGATGAATTTCCAAATCCTAGATCAACAACATCAACAATGTTTTATTCCAGGACTTCTACCACACAATTGCAGGCCATTGATTCAACGGAAGGTTGTGTCACAGCCCGAGGCACTATAAATTGTAATGAAATTGGAATCATCTCCGGTAAGAGACAATGGAGGGATGGTGTAGGCTCAAACATAGTTGGATGCTTTGATGATTCAACTGACAGAACTTACAAAGGGAATGAAGAAACGAGATAAATTCTGGTGTACCAAGTGTAGGACTGAAGTCCATCAAAAAGACAAATGTCCAACAATCGCACAGTATTTGGAAACATGAGCCCCAAATCCATTAATAGGAGGGGGGTATTGCGAGATATGTAATAAATTGGGACATCATCCAATTGACTATCCATTACTGCAAAAGTATCAGAGTACACCAAGGAACTTGTTTTGCAACTTTTGCAAGTTGGTCGAATATGAAGAGAAGGATTTTCGCGCATTTGATTTGATGAGGGAGCGTACTTCAGATATGTATAGGATTTAGGAGGAGGATGTTACTACATACATAGGGGGTCAACAATATAATAATCAGAGAAGATTTGATTGAGGGAACAGAGGAAATTTTGGTAGAGTTCAAGGAAGAGGAAATTTTGGCAGAGGAGGAAGATGACTGATAATATTTTATAATTGTAATCAACTGAGACACTTATCCCACGACTACCAAAATCTGTGTACAGCCTGCACATATTGTAGAGCACTCGATAATGCGACAAAATATTTTCCTCAACTATTTGTGAAATGGCATGCCATAGGGAACCAGAACCAGAACCCAAATCAGAATGTTCAGAAAATATCAGTCAAAGAACACAATGAAGGGCCAAGAATATCAGTTGTTATGCATGGAGGAGCTAGAACATGAGTTGATATGATGAATGGAGGGAAGCAGGCTAAGCAGTGGGTAAGGAAGTCAACAAGACAGATGCCAACCTTTGATCCTCATAAATAAAAAGATACATATCAAAGGGAAAGGAAAGAGGTACTTGAATAGAATTGGGGAGCATCAACATCATATGCACTTCATGTAGGAGATCGTGCTATAACGGAAAAATAAAATGGGAAAGTAAGCACGCTAAAAGAATTGTTGAGAATTTTCATAGATCTAATGAAGGATGAAACTGCACTAAAAACACTATATGGGATGATTGATCAATGTACATAAGAAATATAAACTCACGTCACACAAAGGGTGGTGAATCAGGTACTGCATAGGAAGAGGACCAATGGAGAATTCATATTTAGTGCGCAAGTTGGGGAATGCAATGTGGATAATGTTATCATGGAATTGGGGTCTGATGTTAATGTATTTCCTAAACAGACTTGGGATATGATGGAAAACCCCAAACTAGTATCTCTTATTCAGTTAAGTCTCGTGAATCAACACAAAATAGTACCGATTGGTCGGTTGACAGGAGTACATATGAACATGGATGGGGTGCACAGTGTGGCAGACTTTGAGGTTATTGAGATTGTGTATTATAGTCAACCATATCTATCATTGATGGAACTAGAGTGGGATTTTGATAACCAAGTGATCATTAACTTGAAGAGGAGGGAGATGATATTTGAAGTAGGAAAATTGAAAGTTACTACACCATTGGACCCAACCGAAGGAAAGAGATACATAGAGCAACCAAGAGGAAACGACATTGAGAATTTGTATAACATGATTGCATGGATGGATGATTATTTCAACCCTACTTCATATGGTGCACTAACTTGGAGAAGTATCAATTCATGTGCATCAAACTCAGAGGAAGGTCTAGATCATTGGTAACAGAGGATGCATGAAGTCTCAACTAGATAATGTGCACACATAACCTGATCCTTGAGCTGGATTATAAAAGAGCTATGTGATCCACCCAGGTACGATGGATTAACTGATATATGTTTGTTTTTAAAGGAATTTGAGTTACAGGTATCCGAACAACAAAGGTTCTTAGCACTAGATGTTTCCCTAAAAGAAACTCCATCCAGATGGTGGGCTGCACACAGAGAGGGGATGAAAGATTGGTCAAAATGTAGAAGACTAATGCAAGTAAGGTTTGGTACTGAGATAGAAAACATTGTGCATAATTATACAGGAGAAATCGATCTAACAGATCATGTTGTGTAGTGCAGGACCTTATGGAGTTCAATACTGGAGATAGAATGGACGCACAAATTTATACACACACTGGACACAATTCCAAAGAACTAGTATTTGGAATTGGAAATGCATAGAGAGACAACACGATGAGATGAGTTAGTCCAGAGGTTCAAAGTCACATTTATATTTGGACATGAATCCCCAAAAATATGTGCAGCGCTACAGGATATTTGAACTAATATATTCTCAGAAGAAGGGTTGATGGAGGTGGTACCACTATGCAGTGCACACAGAGCCAATATGATTGTTCATGATTTATTGGAGTGCTACAATGTTGATAAGGAAGAACAGGATGAAGAAGACATCATGAATGTACAAGTACCTAAAACAAAATGAGATTGACTAGTATAAGGGACAAATATTGAGTCTGTCACATACACACAACCTATAAAGATGCGGAAGGTAAACATTGACACAACAGAGAATCCCAAGTTTGTGCAGATAGGAGACTATTAGAGTGATGAGACAGTAGAGAAGATTGCAGACTTGCTGCTAGAATATCATGACCTATTCCCAACTACATTCTAAAGGATGAAGGGGATATTTGGAGAATTAGGTGAGATGAAAATTCCATTGAAACTAGGTGCTAAGA
>JASDQU010283548.1:1607-11961 GCA_032191745.1 Picea mariana
ATGACATCCATTTTGTGTCTTTGAAGAAAAAATAGCAGATGAGGATCAAAGGACAAATAGGCCCATTTATATGCAATGGTCCAACTATTGGGGAAGAGGTGGACAAATTATTGAAGGAAATGAAATTCAACACTAGTTTTATTTGGAGTTATGACCCCAGTGGGATCATTGTAGAGATGATATCCAAGAACAAAAGTTCACCCTATGCCCACACACTCAAAAAAGAAATCGAAAAATATGTGAACCAGACAAAATGGGAAGTAAATACTCTGGTAGATATAGAGCCACGGGAATCTCTTTCACTATCTATTTCACTAACTACCACTCCAAGGGCACCCAAAGAAAAAATACAAAGAAAGTATGATTCACCTTCAATTACTGAGGTATCAGCAGAAGAATTCTGGGTATACAACAAGAAACCCAAAACCACTCATGCTACTCACATGTCTGGTGAGGAAGAGCCCTACTCTACCACAGTGATTGAGAGAAGACAGTAGGTGGTTTCAACTTCTTCTTCGAAGAAACGGATAGAAATAGCTATGACTACCCAAACTTCTCAAGGTTCTCTACCCCTAAGCATTTTTAAAAAATATGAAATGACTAAAAAGAAGAACTAAACACTGACCAATAACACCTACTCTCAATTTTGGAAGAAAACTTCCACAACACAGCACAGACTATTGTCAGCATTTGACACAGAGAAAGGAAGATTTCATCTTTCATTTCTGCAAGCACAGGTGCCTCAACCCAAATAAATCACTGACTACAAGAAGTCAAGTATTGTTTTTTACACCAAACAAGTACATCCAACTGATCAGATGGACTTGCACAGACAGACTGGAGAAATGGTTTTCTCCACATTAGTACATGCTTTCACTACAACATCAAAGTTACAGGTGTCTTTAATCAATGTTCAAACCCAATTGAAGTTGGAGAAGATATCCTCTTTTGCAAAGGATAATATAATAAAATCCTTAGAGGAGTTGGACTCAAGATTGGGTATGATCCCTTGAATGTTAAAGCAGTAGAGGAAATGTTGAAGAAAACGAATGCTGACATTGCATCTTTGAGAAAACAATTGAAATTGCCACCAACATAGGATTCACAAGCTAAAGAGGTAGCTGAGGAAGAAAATGAGAAAGAAGAATGGTTGAAGCTTATCATGCAAAAGAACACGCAACTCAGAGAAATGGAGATAGAGTTGAAAACATTATTGAAATAAAAGGAACAAATGACACCAACGGAAGTCATTACATTGAGTGAAGTTCCCATTACAGAAGTAAGTACAACAACAGTTCCAACAACCACTATAGTAGAAATTCCATCAGCAACCCCATTGACAACACTGGAAAAACCCGTGGAGTTAGCAAAATCCATGGAGGAAATGACTTTGCAAGGAACAAAGATCAATAGGTTGAAAATGGAGATTGAAAATCTACAGGAACTCAAGTCTTCTTTCCAAACAAGGTACAATGTTGAGAGACAGGTGTCAGAGAAACTCAAGAACGAAATACAAAAGCTCCAGAAATAAACAGTGGCAGGCAAGACATTAGCAAAGGCTAAGGAAAACATATGGACAGATATTGCAAAATCCATAAATGAGATTTGGCCCATGGTGAAAATCATGTTCAAGCAACATGATCTGGTGTTAAAGAGTAGGCAAGACATTAACATGATAAGAACATAGTTTTGTGAGATGCCCTCAACGACCAATGAAATCATCAAGTTTTTAAACTCCAAAACCAAAGAAGAGATGGAAGAATTTAAAGTCGAAGACAGAACAGAGACTATCCTCGAGGTAAAAAGAGTATTGACTAAAAGGGGATTGATGTTACAGTTGGAGGAAAAGACTCAGAACATGGACATTGGAGTTCAAATTGTTTTTAGCAATATTGAAGCCTTACAGAAAAAGGGTCTTCCTAATCTACATGTCCTAAATGATAAACTAATGACTCTGTCCGATTACAAGAAAAGGATTACCACCGTGGCCAAAGACAATTCCAAGTTTTCAAGGATACAGGGTAGCATCACGGGCAAAGCATTCTTGGAGACTCTACAACATGACCTCAACATTCAACATGAGATCAAGTATGTTTTCATCATCAATACAACTTTGATAAATACACTGATATGGACGAAGTTTACTACCATTTATTGAAAATTACCATCCCAAGCACACAGATATGGGATGAGTTGTATGATTTGATTGAGTAAAGGCAGAGCCTCATCCATCTCATCATCCATCTTAGGATCCATATTAGCATCTAGCTCAGTGTCCAACAAAGTTGAAGTCATCCAAATGAATCAACAATGGTCTTCCCTGAAATCAGTATGAGAGATTCAGCACATCATCATCAGTAACTACATTTATGCATCTTGTTAGATTAGTTAGTTAGACTCAGACTCTTTCACGTCTTGATCATTAATGACAGGTTTGTTGTAACTTTTATTATAAATATTTCTCCCTTAGAAGTAGGAAGGGTTGTTGATCTTTACGTTCGAGCAAGCTCTAGTTGTTGTAATTTTTATCAAGAAGTTGTTCTAGTAATACAAAGAGAAGTTTCACAGGATTCCTATGTGTCAATTGTTGGTGAAGTTCCCTCTGTCTATGTACAAGTTTTTTCTTTCTCAGTTATCATATTGTCTCTCTGAAATCTAATCTTTAAAATAAGTTAAAGTTGCGGAATTTACCATTGTGTACTCTATTCTTAATCTTTTACAAATTTAAATGTTTTTCCTTTGATGTTATAACAAAGAAATTCTTAAATGCTTTTTGTTTTAACCGATATCTCACCTTTTCAGCAATACACCATTTTTATTTCAAAAGAATCCATCATTATCACTATCTCACGCTGTGAAATGAATCTCATAACGTTGTCTTTAACTTCTATTTTTTAAAAACATACCCCATATCCCAATGGAAGCGTAATTGATATTCAGCCACTTCATTCAAAAACAATACAAACAACTCAATTATATTCTTTCTAACTAGCCTAAAATCTTTGAAAACTCAAACAAATCTAGAACTCACAGAGAGATCCCTATGTGAAACTGGTAGGGATAGCTTCCAGTTTCGAAGCGATTGGTTAAGGTTAACTCTGATAATTTTCTTCTTACCTCATAACAACCTCTGGGAATTTACAGAGTGATAACAATTCTAACCAATTTGGAGATGCACATTTTCGCAACACAACCCACATTTCATGGACCAACTATTGGAAATCATGATTTGAAAGTCATTAACTTCTCAAATATAGAAATTAGTTTCTTGGGAGGTGCAGTGATGAATAAAATTATGGGTTCTTCCAATGTCAACAAGGATGATGACCTTCTGATCCTTAATTTAACCAATTACCTTGAGGGTTTGGAGAGTATAGAATCGAGTGAGAACATTCAGGGAAATGTTTGTTTCAACTTCGAGAGGGTCGAAAGGCGGAGTCATGTCAATGGGTTCAGGTGACTAGGCCACAAGGGGAGCCTCAACATCTTCTTCAGAAACATCCTCAGAGATGGCCATAATTTATTTTTTTTCCTTACACTTGTTCCCAGGAAAATATTTTTCATCACAATTATAACAAAGGCCCTTGAATTGGCATTCATCCATTTTCTCCATGGTCAATTTTTGTATCTTTAGTGGAGTGGAAGGAGGAGTGGGGGTGACTAGTTTAGGGAGAGGAATAAAGGATGGTTTTCTAGTTTGGGAAGAGAAAACATGTTGTGCTTCCTTATTTGTTTTAGCATCTTCCACCCAATTTTGAGGGTGAGCCATGAGGATATGGGAATGGATCTCATCCTTGAGGCCACTGATAAAACATCTTGGAAAAAATCATCATACATGCCCTCTATGCAGAAATTGAATTCCTCAAAAGAAACTATAAAGTATTCCACTATGATAGATTGTTTCAACTTTGTCAAACGACCTAAATGGTGGATGTTAGTGCCAAAGAGTTCATAAATTTATGCAACAAATTGTTTCCAAGCCACTTACCCTTGGTAGACATTTTTTCACCATTTTCACCATTTCCAACATTCCATATCTAGATGAAGAACATCATACATTAGCTTGTCCAGATCATCATAAATGGCGTACAAAGAGAAACAGTGTTACATTTTAGTGACCCATCCTATGGGAACTGAGCCATCAAATTTGTTCACCTCCATGCGAGGGGGACATAGGTTTTGTTGAAAGTTGTGGGGAGGAAAAGAGATGGACTGGGACAATTCAAGACCTTCAGGGTTATAAGGTGTGGAATAAGAGAAAGGATCTAGGGTGGGATTAAATGAAGGTGGTCAAAGTGTTTTCTATGTCCTCGATTTACTGATAGGTGGTGGTCAATTGAGTGATGGTTGTGGGAAGGGATTCAAGTGGAGAAAGATGAGAGTTGAGGTTACCAATATTGGAAGTAATTGAGGAAATAGAAATCCCGGTTTGGTGATGATCTTTGGCCAAGGCAGTGAGACATTTGGAAAAGTGGGACTACACAAAAAGGGGTTACTAGTGACTAGTACCACTATAATCAGTGCACAGAGAGGAAGTGAATGGGATAGATTCCAAATAGGGTTTTCGAGAAGGAGTTGGGTCCACAAAAACTAACCCTAAATTTTATTCCAATGAAAGTGATATGATACCACTTGTAAGGTACCATATCTATTATAATAGTCGAAAACATAAATATTGCAGAGAATAAGAGAGGAAAAACACAATAGATGAAACCATAGCACCAAAATAATACCTTTATTGATAGGAAAAAATGTTCACTTTCTTCTTCAAGGGGGAAACCTCTAGCAGAGCAGTTTTCTATTACAATAATTCTCAATAAAAAAACTTCTCATGCCCTCAAATCCTATTTATACTAAATATATCTACCCAAAAGAACATTCTAAAGGAATATCTTCTAGAAGCAGAAGCTTCTATTAGGTCTTCTTACATTTGACTTANTTTATTACATGGAAAAAATATTATTATACCTACATGAGGGGTTAGGGAGGTTAGGTACCTAACATTTTCTAAGCCTCCCATCTTCTCTTTTGATATACCATTTTCCTCCAAATAATTTGAAATTCATATTCGTCGGTATTCGTTTCCATAACTCATATGGAGTCTTATCATTTTTACTTATGAGCATTCCTATGTTTAGGATGTGAACTACTGTATTTACCTCTAGTGCCTAAAATATGTCGCTCAACTTGGAATCTTTCAACATGGTGTTGTCCATTTCTTTTACTGTTATGTACCTCTTTTTGACAACTCCATTTTTCTAAGGTGTCCTAGATGGCGAGAATTGTCTTTTTATTCCATGTTCACCACATAATTCTATGAATTATTTTTATGTAAATTCTCCTCCATTTTCTAATCTCAAACACTTAATTTTCAATTCCATCTCGGTTTCAACCATGTCTTTGTATATCTTGAAGTGTTCAAATGCCTCTGAATTCTTCTTAACAAAACAAAATGCAGTCATTATTGTGTATTCAACAACCAATAACATGAAGTATTTCTCAACATTTAATGCCTTCATTCTTTTAGGTCCACATAGGTCAGTGTGTACAATATCCATTGGTTTTGTCATGGAGTACCCTTTTGATTTGAACTTGGTCCTATTTTTTTTCCTTGTAGACAATGCTCACATAGAGTATTTGTTGTCTTCGAGACCTCAAGCATTTATTTCACTTATTCCTTTATGTTGATTTTAACAAGGTTATCAATGTTTATGTGACCCATCATTTTTTTCCAGAGCCAACTTTCTTTTTCTTTCCCTAAGGAACATATTTCCTTTCAAATTTAATTCAGGACATATATGTTTTTTGGAGCTATTATAGTTCTATCCACCAACTTTCTTGATCCTTCTTTCCTTATATCACATGATTCTAAGTGAAAAAAATGTTTTTGTCCTTGATCACACATTTGACTTAGACTTAGAAGATTGTGCTTCATATCTTTGACCAGTAGAACATTCTCTTCCTTGACATATTTGCTTCTGAGCTTGACTATGCATCTTCCTATTATTTTGGATGAATTATCATTTCCAAAAAAGATCGATCCATCTCGTTCCTTATTGAGTGTCAGAAACTTGTTCTTGTCACCTGTCATATGCTTTGAGAAACCATTGTCAACATACCACCCACTTCTCTTGTGTTGATCTTGTAAGGAAAGCGATAATTCTTTAGTATTGAATTTATCTTGCTTCCTTCTCCATATCCTTTATGGTTCTTGTTTGTGATTGTTGATATTCTTCTTTGGTTCCCTTGGAGGAATGGTCATTCTGCAATACTTGACCATGTGTCCAAAATAGTTTCACTTGTAGCATCTTGTCTAATTACTTAGTGAGCCAAAATTGTTGTGATTTTAGTTTTGTGCTTCATCTGACCTTCTGAGATAATTTTTGTTTGAAAAACATTCATAGTTTCTTCTGTTATTAGCATAGGCTCTACAATTTGCAAATTTATGACCAAAATTGTGACAAGAATAACATAACCCAAGAAAAATCATTTGATTCATGGATGTAGGTGATATTCTGAATGGTGTTTCTCTTCTAAAACCTTCTTCTTCTTGAGATGTTGTTGATTGCTAGTTTTTTGTTCTGAATCTTCTAGGTGGTCCATCTCCTCTTTGATTTTCTTCCTGAGTGCATCTCACTATTTTTGCATAGGTTCTTTTTTCTCCTTCATATTCTATATTTTTAGAGATCAAACATTTCTTGGTTTGCGTCTGGTTGCTTACTAACCCAGATGTATCATAGTATTCCCTTTGGTTATTGATGATATCATCCAATATTTTGCTGTTATTATTCTATTGAAGATATTTTCTCAGGGTGACTCTTTCTTCTTCCAAGCTTTCATTCATCTTCTCCTTTTCTTCTAACTGACTTTTGAGTGTTTCTTCAATCCTTTTGTTTTCTTCTGTTTGGATCTCTAAATTCATGATTATCTACTTGAATTATTCTAAGTTGGGATTTTGAGATCCTTCTTTCTTCTTTAACTCTACCTTGAGTGACTTGGTTTTCTTTCTTTATTTCCCCAGTTATTCTAAGGCACTGATTACTTTTTCTCTAAGATTGACTTCACCTTCTTCTTCAAAATATTCATAATATTCTTCAACATCTTATACTACCATGAAGAGTACTCTTTATGAATCATTTCAAGTATCATCATACTTGTCTGATGAAGAGCTATCTTCCTTTGAGTAGAAACACTTCTTGAATAAAAAAAATTTGTTCCTTCTCTTGTCTCCCTTTTGATTTTTCTTTTTCTTCTTAGGATCTTCTTTTTCATCGCTACAATTATTCTTAGCATACGAAAACTTACAAGAAAAATGAANGTATGGGCTATCTTCCTTTGAGTAGAAACACTTCTTGAATAAAAAAAATTTGTTCCTTCTCTTGTCTCCCTTTTGATTTTTCTTTTTCTTCTTAGGATCTTCTTTTTCATCGCTACAATTATTCTTAGCATACGAAAACTTACAAGAAAAATGAACAATACCATCACAATTAAAAAATTTTAATGTAAGCATAACTTTGTACTTGTTGTTTCCTCTTTTCAACTTCCTTACGGAGTTTTCTACTTCTTCATCTTCCTCTGATTCATCATTGCAACTACAATCTGGTTTTATCGTTTTCTTGTTTTTCTTCTTCATCTTCTTGGATTCTTTGAACACTACTTTCTTTGTGACTGGGTTCTCTTTTCCTATCCTCATTTCATAAGCTGTCAATATTTTATGTAGCTCATCCATGCTCAAACTGTCAAGATATGTTCTTTCTTCTAGGGATGGTATCTTACAATCAAATATTATAGGTATAGATATTAAAACCTTTTGAACAACCCTTGAATCATCAACATATTCTCCTAGTCCTCTAATAGTTTTCATTGTTTCATCAACTCGTAGAAAGTAGGCTACACTGTCTTCATGTTCCTTCATATTTAGTTTCTCAAACTTAGTTCTCAAGGTTTGAAGCTTATCTCCCGTAACTTTGTTATCTCCTTTGTAAATATTTTGAAGCTTATCCAAAATATCATTTGTTTTCTTGCAATGCATAACTTTGACAATATTGAATCATCCAAACTACTCAGAATGGTTCCTTTATCCTAATTTGAGTTTTTTATTCTAAGTTTCTTTCCATCTTTGTCAGTTTGGGGAGTGGTTGGTGCAACATATCCATCTACTACTAACTTCGAAAAATCAAATACATGTACATGGAAAAATGTTTGCATCCTTTTATTATAGAGGGCATAGTTTTGTCCATCAAACCTTGGTGCTCCAATCTTATCCTATTCCATGATCTCCTTCTAGTAGTTAAATTGTTTCTTGAAGGACCTTCTTTGATACCAATTGTTGGAATACTGAGAAGGGGGGTGAATCAATATGAGTAATTTATTATCAATTTTAATCACAATATGTAATAATTAATGTCATTAGTAGTATATCATTAATATATCATGAGCAATATAAATCAATAGAGCATAATAAACATTCACAAAAAAAAAATACAATATAATTTACGTGGAAACCCAATTGGGATAAAACCACATAATGTTTTTCTTATATATAAAAAGAATACATTCATTGGAAGCACCAAATTTCCAATTCTCTAGCTGCAACTGGAAGGAGGCTATGACCCCCTATTTGCAGGCTCCAACCTGAAGGAATATACAACTCCCCTAAATTTTTTAACACCAACCAAAAGGGGGCTAGAACCCCCAAATATCAATCTTGAACCTAAGGGAAGCTCCAACTCCCTATGTTTTCCAAAAAAAACGAGAAGGAGGATACAACCCCCCTTTCCTTGCCTCATCCCACCACCATAAAATATAAGTGTATACCAATTGTTACTACCACAATCACTTCCACTATCACTGCCACTGTCACTTCCACTATCACTGCCACTGCCACTGCCACTGCCACTATCACTTCTACTATCACTGCCACTATCACTACCACTATCACTTCCATTGTCACATCAACCTTTAACCTATATCCACATGCCATTATATCCAACATGTCACATCAACCTGTCACTGTATCCACCCTATCATTGTTACTATACTATAAACTTGTAACTATACCTAAACCTAAACCATATCATTCATTAATTGTGTACTAACGTGTGCATCAATTTATAAAACATACCATAATCAAATCATGTACCATGTACTAGAACATAAATCACATATAAAGCCAGTACCATATACCATAGCATCAATCATGTATAGACCTATATCATATCTTCATTGAAGATCCTCATAGAACCAAATCATGTGCCCCATGCATGTGCCACTATAAACCAATTATATACCTCAACCATACATCCACATCCGAAATATGAACCATAACATCCATATCATAACCATATATGAGAGTATAACGCTATCAACCATGTAGGAAAGATGTTCCTCAACTAAACATACCTCAAGCATGTGTTGTACCATAACTAAATACAACAAGGACATAAGCATACCATTACCTCTATAGCCAACCTAATACACAATAGATTGGACATGTAGGCTTACTTATGACTTCAGGGACCTGGTACTAGCATTACCAAATCTTTCATGAACTTTTCAAAGATCTGTGATTTCCTCTTCTACTACTCGTGGATATCTGTGCTTTTCTCCACTGTAGCCCACTTGCATTCTCCCTCTTCTAACCTATAACCCAGAGATACCCCAGACAGTAGGGTTACTCACTTTTTCTTCAACTTCGAGACTTCCACCTTCAATATTCCTTTGCAAATTCAGACTTGCTACCTTAGACTCAAACTCACATTTCACCAATAGATCAAAATTTCTTCAAAGATAGATAATCAATAGAAATGTGTGTGAATTGTACATATGAGAGACTCCTTGAGGGGTATTTATATTTTTTATAGATAAACTCTTTCCTTAAAATTAAGGGCTTATTAACTTTCTTGTTACAACCACTTTCCCCTTTCATTAATACTTGTAACTGACTAGGGGATTATTGACCATTCTTTAGGGCTTCTAACTTCCCAAGGCCATAACTCCTAAACCATGATAAACTATGTGGCATACCACCTATCACCATAAATTGTAGAACAAGGAATATCTATCCATGACTGAGTTACATGAATTTAGATTGTCCTTCATGACCTTTTTCTTTGATCAACTTTAGGTTGCATAACCATACCCTTTCAACTAACGTAATTCTTCAAGGGTTGACGTCAATGACAACCTATGTTTCAAAATCCCTCCCACTCACACACTAAAACACTCCCTATCCATCCCCTATATCTTTCTTTCTCTCTGCCCCTCTAACACTCACACACACACTCTCTCTACCCTCCTCCACCCTCTCTATCACCCCTTCCCTCCAATTATATCTCCTCTCTTTCTCTCCTAC
>JASDQU010283549.1:0-14654 GCA_032191745.1 Picea mariana
ATTAGCAACCTGTTCATTCGTGCTAATGTACTGGAGCTTCAAGGCTTCTCTCTGTACCATGTTGCGGATGAAATGATAACGGATCTCTATGTGCTTCGACCTATCGTGGAACACATGATTCTCTATCATTTTAATACAGCTTTGATTATCACATAGAATCGTGGTTGCTCTCATGTCCAAATCAAATATGCATGTCAGCAACTTTCGAAGCCATATAGCTTCGCAGCTAGCAGAACATACGGCAATGTACTCTGCTTCCATTGTGCTGAGAGAAATATTGGATTGCTTCCTACTCTGCCACAAGATCATAGCTGATCCCAAACTGAAACAACATCCGGAAGTGCTTTTTCTATCAGCAACACTTCCTGCCCAATCTGCATCAGTATATCCACTCAGAGTGAAGTCATGATCTCCATCATAGCTGAGACCATAATCCATTGTACCCTTAAGGTACCTCATCACATGTTTTTCAGCCACTAAATGAACACGTCTGGGCTCCACCAGAAACTAACTCAAGGTGTTCACTGCAAAACAGATGTCTGGTCTGGTGTTCGTCAGGTACATCGACGATCCAATAATCTGTCTGTACAGAGTGACATCTATCAAATCTAACGAGGTATCAACCAGCAGCTTCAGTTTTGCTTCCATGGGTGTATTCATGGACTTGCATTCGAGCATGTCGAATCTCTTCAAGATTTTGACCGTGTACTTCCCCTGGTTAAGGAAGATTCTTTTTGGACTCTGCCATACCTCAAGACCTAAGAAGTAATGCATTAGGCCAAGGTATTTCATTTCAAATTCAGCGGAAAGTCTCTATTTACATTCGACGATGAGATTTTCTTCTCCAGTTAAGAATAAGTCATCCACATACAGTAATAGTATTACTGGTTCATTATCCATGATTTTGAAGTAGATATTTGAATCTGCTTTACTCTTGGTAAAGCCCAAGCTCGTCAAGAAACTATCTATACGGCCATACCAAGCTTTGGGAGCTTGCTTCAATCTGTATAAGGCTTTCTTCAATCGACAGACATGAGATTTCCTGTCTTCAACCTCAAATCCTTGGGGTTGCTCTATATACACTTCCTCTTCAATGACACCATTTAGAAAAGTTGTCTTCACATCCATCTAGTGCAGCTTCCATTTCATCTTGGCAGCAAGAGCTATAATGGTTCTAATTGATGTGTATCTGGCCACAAGAGCAAATGTCTCTTCATAGTCAATTCCTTCCTTCTGGGAAAAGCCACGAGGGACAAATCTTTCTTTATATTTCTCAATACTTCCATCAGCAACATGTTTTATCTTGAAGATCCATTTTGATGATACCACATCCTTACCTTTTGGTCTGGGGACAATTTCCCATACATCATTCTTCATTATGGATTGGTATTCCTCTGTCATGGCATCTTCCCATTCCTACTTCTGGATGGCCTCTTCAAAACATGTGGGTTCTTCATCAAGTAGAGTGCACATCAAAGCCATGTAACTGGAGAATGGCTTTGGTCTCTTCACCTATCTTGTGGTTCCTTCTGGAACACCATACTTCTCTCCATCTTGAATAAGCTCTCTTGCCCAAGCAGGCTTTCTTTTATGGGAGAAGGTCATCTGAGGAGGTTCTTGAGCTTTTGTTATTCATTATCTTCAAGAGCCTCTTCATCAGGGGAAGCTATGACTTCCCTTACARGTTCTGTAGCTCTGGGAACTTCCCTCACAGATTCTGTCGTCCTGGGATTTACAGGTTCCTCTTCACATACCTCTTCAAGTTGGCATCTTCTCGATTTCTTAAGTGTAGCTTCTTCATCAAAGGTCACGTCCCTACTAATMTCAATATGGCGGTGACCAAGTATGTAGATTCTGAAGGCCTTGGATACCTCACAGTATCCCGCAAATATTCCTTTCTTTTCGAAGGGCTCCAGTTTGTTTCTTTTCTCTTTCGGTATATGAATAAACACTGGACAGCCAAATATTTTGAGATGGCTTACCTCTGGCTTCTTTCCAGTGAAAATTTCTTCTGGGGTATTGAACCTAAGTACACTATGGGATAGTCTGTTCTGCACATAAAAAACTTCCATAGCTGCTTCTGCCCATAAGCACATAGGAAGATCTTGATCATGAATCATGGTTTTCACAGCTTCCATAATCATTCTGTTCTTCCTTTCAGCAACACTGTTTTGTTGGGGATTGTAGGGAGTAGTTAGTTCCCTCTTGATCCCGACATCTCTACAGAAGCTTACGAACTCCTTCGAGGTATATTCTCCTCCATTATCTGACCTCAGTATCTTAATCTTTCTTTCGGAAAGATTCTCTATCAAGGCTTTGAATTCCTTGAATTTACTGAATACTTCATCTTTAGATTTTAAGAAATATATCCAGGTCTTACGAGAATAATCATCAATAAATGATACATAGTATACATACCCGCTAACGGAGGATGTTGGCATTGGGCCACACATGTCTGAATGGATGAGTTCCAATGCTCCTTCTACTTTGTTGTCCCTCTTTGGAAAGGGGTTCTTGATGTTCTTCCCTTGCGCACATCCATTTCATATGCCTTCCTGATCAACCTTGAGTTCTGGTAAACCTGTGACAGCTTTGCATATGTATGGTAGCACCTTGTAGTTGATGTGAACCAATCTTCTATGCCAAAGTTCGCATGAATTTTCGATGGCATGGGTCATAGCAGTTTCTGGGTGACCCTTCAACTTATATAAACCATTTTCTTCACTTCTGATAACGATTGCTTCATTTAAGGTTTCTCCCTTAGCCCACATAAGAACTTCTCCATCTATGAAAGTAACTCTATAGCCTTTCTTGTCTAAAGCTAATATGGAGAGTAAGTTCTTCTTTAGGCCCAGTACATAGAGTACGTCCTTCATTGTTATTGAGTTTTCTAAATCAAGCTTGTAGTTTGATTCTCCTATTCCCTTGATGGGATATTGATAATCGTCTCCAAGAGTTACTTTCTGAGAAAACTTCTTTTATGAAATACAAGAGAGAGTATTCTTCTTACCCGTCATATGCTTTTATGCACCGCTATCAATGAGCCATGTGTCTTCTCCAGGTGATACAGATCCTGAGAGAGCTGAGATTAAGACATGGTACTTAATCATCTTCATAGGTGGTTCTTCATCTTTGACAATATGAGCATGTTGTCTTTTGTGCTTCCTCTTGTACTCTTCTCTTCTGACTGGACAATTGTTCTCCTTGTGTTCCATCTTATCACAATGATAGCATTGTATAGATGAGAGATCTCGTCCCTTGCGTTGTCCTTTCTTCTGAAAATTTTTTGAATGAGATTCTTGATTGTTGAACTTGTTTGTAGGTTGTGGTTCTCTATGAGATTCCCTTTTGAAGTACGGTTTCTTCCTTCCTCCTTTTGTATGAGTAGCTAGGGCTTGATCATCGTCCCTTGCTAGTAGTGCTTCTCGGTTGGCTACCCTTGTCTCTTCCTGGATGCATTCTTCCCATAGGCTTTCAAACTGTAGTTTTTCCTTTCTTCCACATACTGACTGGATGAAGGCGTCCCAAGGTCTTGTGAGACCATTTAGGGTGGTCATTACAAATTCGTCTCTGTCAATGGTGTCTCCAATCACTTTCAACTGTTCTTTTATTTCGGAGATTCGGGAGAAATATTCTTGAATCATTTCTCCTTTCTGCATCTTGGTATTCTTCAACTGAGTTCTGAGATTCATCTTTCGATTGATGTTCTTTCCTTCATATAGTTTGCTTAGAGCATCAAACATTTCCTTCGGGGTTTTCTTTGACGATACATACGGGATCAGGTGGTCTTTGATTGAATCTGCAATGATTCTCTGAGCCCTGATTGAGTCCTTTTGATGCTTCGCTTTCTCTACGGCATCTTCAGGTTCCTCCACTTCTTCTTTGATAAATCTTGATAGGTCATTTTCTGCAAGGATCAGACCGATCCTATACTTCTAGGCATGGAAGTTGTCTATGCCTTCTAATTTCTCAACAAGCTTTGTGCTTGCAGACATCTTGTACTTTTGGCAACGAAAATAACCAAAAATTGAAAATGCTCAAAATCAAATTTTGATCTTACCAGGAGGTGCGCTTGGCTGAGGCGAGTAGCCTGGTGTCTTCAGATTTGAGAAAATCCAAATTTGACCCCGTCAAATCTGATCTATGGATTTCTGGACTGGTGCTTCTGGTACTTTTGGTACTGGTTTTCTGGTACTTCTGGTACTTTTGTGAAACTAGGGTTTCACTTTCCAGGAGATCCAGCCACTGAAAAGGTGCGCTCTAGGTGCCAAATTGATCCTTGGGAGAGGGCACAACTTTCTAGGGTGTTAGGGAGCTGAAAATACTTTCTTTTTCAAAACCCTAATTTTGGGTACGGTAACAGTGACGTTTTTCCTCTTGCAGATTGTGCTTTCTTCAGGTTGGCTCTGATCCCATGTTAATGTTTATGCCATTATTATAGTTCTTTGCATTTCATAAGATAAGAGCATAATAAGAACAAGATCACTGAGAAATACACATCCACAAGAGACACAACATTTATCCTGAGAAACCCTCTAGGGGACGAAAACCCAGCAAAAACTTCCTTATCATAAATAGCTTATACAATGTTCAAGAGATAACTCAAACCAATACAGAAAGTCCTCCCCAAGAGATGCGCCACCCTTCTTCTCCTCTCTCCAACTTGTAATTGCAGCTTGCCTCATAAGAGAATGAGCAAGTGAAGTGTGTGTAAGAAGTGAGGCGCTAGCCTCTTATTTATATCAATCTGGCATGTGTGAAGAGTCACCATTTGGCAGGGCCGACCTCTCACTTTGGGTGGGTAAACCCACCTTTAATTAATTCTATCCCTTCCATTATAACTGCTGGGGCCGACTTCTTATTCTGCACTTTGTAATTGTCCAATGACCAATCTGCAAAAGGGGATTCGGTCCTTATACAATTACCGACAAGATTAATCCTCAATGGGGATTTAATCTAATAACAATAATAATAATAATGACATGATTAATCCACAATGGGGATTTAATCCAATAATAATAATAACATGATTAATCCACAATGGGGATTTAATCCAATAACAAAATAATAATAAGAATTCTCTTCGCAGTTACATTATTTCAACAATCTGTAGTCATCTGCAACTTAGCAAAGCTAACACTAATGTCTGAGGCAGGCTCAACATTGTGGACTATCTTCGGTTTAGTGTCTATTATTATTCTTTGGGTTGAGAAAGGTTCAACTTTGGATGATAGAAGGTTTTCTTTGATCCATGTGGCTATTTCCTGAGCTTCTTGGATCGTTTGGGGGTTCTTATCTCTGAGGAGACACCCTAGTTGACCAGAAAAGTCTTTGGTATAGATGAAAAGCAGGAAAATATTAGTTGGATGATGACTCATAAGAATTTTTAATACTAAGGTACATGTCCATCAGGTGTTTCCCTGCAACATCAACATATATGCCCTTCATGGGCTCATAAGTCATAGGGATCATAGCAATGTCAATCACATCTAATACTCAAGTTATTAAACATGTGCATACAACCCCCTTTACCCAGACAAGTTCTTAAATACATTATGCTAATCTGCAAGCCAAGTTTGGAGGGAACATTAGAACGCCCTATTGGGTTAATTCTCATTACATGTGGGATGTTTCCGAGAGAAGTCAAATCTAAGCCATGTGAGTGGATGAGGTGGTAAGGGATGTTTGGGCAAGGGGTGCAGTGATAACAGGGAAATGTATGGCTTACCTATGGGTACCTCTGAAGAGGGTGAGTTGCACCTGTCATGGATGAAAATGTTTCCAAGCCCATTCATGCCTTTTATATTTTATTCTTATTTCTTTTTCTTTCAAGAGGCTAGTTAGAGGACACATCCCTGACATGGTGACTAGTGGTGGAAATGTTACCCACAAGCATTTCATGGAAATGAGAACATTGGCTCGTGATGAGACCCCCTTTCTCTTGGCTATGCCACCAAGAGACACTACCCTAGCGTGGTGACCAGTTTTTGGTAGTGTCATACCGCTACATGCCCATGGACTTAATAGGTTGGCTCATGATGAGACCCCCCCATCCTATAACTAGGTCTTGTTTTATTATTTTTTATGGGTCCCTATGTTTCTTGTTGAGAATATTTTTATTTCTTTCTCGAGGATCCCTGGGCGAAGCATCTCAAGGTTTCATTATTTTGGATTTTATCTTTTTCCAACTACTTTTACCCTTCATGCCTTTATCCCCTTCTTCCCACAACGTAAGGTACAACCCTTATATATTTGGCCAACTCAATGCCTGGAGTAGTGTAATGGGATGGATGAGTAGGAAAAAGATGAAAAGTGGTAATTATGGTGAGAAAGAATGATGGTATTTCATGAATCCCCCCAGTGGAAACTCAAACCCTATGGGTACTAGCTTACTAGGACATCTTGTCATTCCCCCCAGGTGTGGTCAAGTGGAAAAGCATAAGGTCCAAGCATATGTTAGAATAAAAAATAATTAAATGCACATATTCAAAGGTTTTGAGGATCAGAGTGACACATACCATGATACCTAGACTCATACCTCATGGAGAAAGACCCATCTCTGCTGCAAGACCAGGCCGATGTGATGGATGTTGTTCTTGCTGACAAAGTGGAGGCATTGAAGCATGAAAGGATGGTCCCTCCAGGGCCATGCTCAAGTCGATATGGCTCTCGGTACTCTAGGTCTAGGACATGTGGGCCTCAAGACATAATCTCCTTAGTTATCCCTAGCTTAGGGGATAACAAGACTTTTATGACACGCCTTCCATACCTAAACATGGTCAATTGTATAGGGTCTTGGAGGATTTTTTTAATTTGATGAGGAAAGTTTGATGCACATGTTTAGGTTCCTTGTTTATTAGATGTGGTTTTCACTTTCCATGATATTTTGACTTGAAATCCTTGGAGGGCGTACCTATTTTTTTTCAAGGCCTCGTTTGGTGGACAATTTTGGAGGAATAGGCCTAGCTTGGGCTTCCATGGGGATTGAATCCCACAAGTTGGATGCCAAGGTCCCACATGACGGATGATGATGACTTGCCTTTGGAGGCCTAGAAGACACATTGGAAGATATGACCTATCCCTCACATGCCAAACAAATTGTCCATGAGGGGAAAAACGTCACTTCTTGAGGCTTAACGTCACTAGGTTTGTGGTGATGGAGTTGTTGCACATTGAAACTTGGTATGTTTTGACTGGAGGAGACATGGATTGACCTTGGCACATGAAGAGGAGGCTCTAGGAGCCCCAACGACCTCCACTTTCTTCTCCAATGACTTGCTCCAAATGTCAAAACGTCCCCTAAAGGGGTGATGTCAACTTGCTTTAGGGTTTCTAATGTAAGTGAAAATTAAATATTATTATTTGGTTTAAGGGGTAAGATAAGGGTTGTTGACTCCTTATCTTATGTTTTACCCTTTGAATGTGGACAAAATATGTTCTATATTTTTTGTATAGATAGAGATCATGTGAATCTCATTTCATAACATAACTCTCCCATTGTGAGAAGTATTTGGTTGAAATCGTCGCTATCTTTGAGCATTATGGTGTTTCTCTCTTGTGAAAATATTTTATTGTGCCATATTTCAGTGAATGGATGAGGAGGAGTGATGCACACCTCTTACTCTTTGCTTTTGGATGATAATTTGGATGGTGAATTAGGGTTTGGTATCTCTTTTCTTGGAATTGGTAAGGAAAATATGCATACATTAGTTCTCTTTTGCTCATTGTTGGTTATTGTTGGAGGAGTATGTTGGATACACCCTCCATTAATGCTTCATATTCTTGTTAAAGTTATAAGTCATTCTTGAACAAGGGTTGCTAGGAGGAATACAAGTGTGTATACTCTCTTAGATTTTACCCTAAGTTGGTTGGAATACCCTAGGGAATAAGATTATTTACACCCCTAGGGTTGTTGTTGATATAAATTGTGTTTTAAAGACCCCATTCACCCAATTTTAAAGGCACCAATCTGAATATTTGGCATTGGAGAAAAAAATAGCGCATTGAGAAACATGATTTTTTGTCATTTCAATTTTCTGCAATCTAAGTTTTGTTCCTTGTGCCTAGTGCACCTCTTAGCCACTAGGGCATCCACTCTAAAGGGGTATTGCTTTCTTCTGTAATAATTTTTCATCTTCGGCCATTAGAGTTGTAGAAACCCTAATTAGACTTTCTCTAATAATTCTCAATTCAACCGCTGAAATTTGCTAATATTTTTCCCAAATATTCTAGTGATCATAGCGCATCTTTTGGTAGATTTTTGGAAAGTTTTAATGGTTGAATATATTGCTGTAAGAACTTGTTTGTTACATCCATAAGGCTGATTATTATCTCTGCAGAAAGTGTTTAATACATGTATACTTTTCGTGCTAGTAACTTGCTCCTTTAATCTTGAGTTGCACTAATGTTTTACTAGTTTATTTCTTGCATCATCTACTTGATTTCTAGCACTTTTTTAGCAGCTAATTTTTCCATTTCATTGCTGATATATATTGTTACTAACTACTGCAATTAGGGATGACAAACTTAACTTGCTTGTGCATCATATACTTGAGCTTGTATCATTGTTTTCCTTGTGTCTTGGGAAAGTACAATCAACATTTGCAAGGTATACTACCTCTTGGAAACCCTTTTCTACCACCAAGACCTTACTCAATCCCTTCTCCACACATAGAAAATTGACCTATAGGGGAATTCATCCATACATCACACTTCCCATCTCTTTCCCCCTAGGGTCACCGTGATTTCCCCCTTGAGGTAATCAGTTCACCTCTAAAGTGACGGAAACACCTATCTAAGGTGAGAGTGGGTAGGTTCTCTCTTAGTTGTTTCCATTTTGGTGGTTGGGTTGGGATTTTCCCAACCTACAACTTGTGCGATAACACACCCAAAAATGATTGATTCCCATCGATTGGTTATTCTCGGTGATGCCTCCACACTTTTTAGTGACTTGTTCCCAATGATCGCACGTCCCACAATTAAGTCCAGTAGTTTCTTGTGCCCAAAGGTATTTTCGCCAACCATTGCAAACCTAAGTCTGGAGCACCCAAGTCCTTGGATTTGCATGCTGTGAAAGGAACCCAAGTGTATAAATCTAGACAAGTCTCTTGGAAATCTGTTTCCATGTCTGGTACATGCCTTTCAGATTGGGGCCATTCACATGTAGCAAACCCTAACTTTTCCTAGCTTAGCCAACCTATTTTCGATGCTTCTCTTGGTGTGTCCTATCATTGTGCAAGTTAGTCCAACATCTGAAGTGCACTCAACCTTGAAAGTGGATTTTGAACTTGGCACATTTTCTTAGTGCACTCAATCTCCACTGCTAGCTCCTTGGAAACAAAATGTCTTATGGCATGTTTTCAATGAGAAGAGGGAGGTAGATAACCATCGCATCCATTACCCTCGAACTCTCCAACAATCCATCCAAAGTCCCCTAATTTTGATGATCCAACCATAAGACTCTCATACCTCTTTCTTAAGTAATTTAAGAGAGGCACATCTGCACCAATCCTTTCGTCACCTTCAACCAACAATCTCATGACCCGAGTCATTTTGAAAATTGTCCTTAAATATGCACAAGGAGTGCTTTGCCTCACCTAGGTTCCCATACATAAAGGTGGGTGAGCATCTTCCTATCAACTCGGTCTGCATCCCAATCTAAACTATCCAGGTTAAACACACATTTTCTTGGTTGACACCTTCATTATCTCCATCCATCCACTTACCATGAAACTAACCTACTCCTCCAAGCAAGCATCCACTAATTTGGCATTGTTTTCGCTATTAAACAAAGGAGAGGTCTCCACCTCTTCCTCAACGTTGTCAAGTTTCCTCTTGTAACTCGACAAGTTTTCCAAGGCACCAATGCACTAGCATCTTCGTGCCCACTATCCCACTTCTTGGACAACAAACCACCTATTGACCTCAACACGAAGAAGAGGATTACCAACATGGATTTTCTCCATCTAAATTTTCATCCTCATGATAAAATAAACTTTCTCCTATGTACAACCCTCCACTGAACTTGGCACCTTCATTCGTGCCCTAGTCTCCATTTCCATCTTTTACATAATGAGCCACATGTGGCCTTTATTAGTGAAAGGAATATTACAAGTGACTACCAAGGCCACCTCTAACAACTTGGTACATGCAACCTGAATCCACTGAAGCAACGTGAAAATAACTCACCAAGTTTTGAGTAGGCCAAGTCATCCTCGTTTCCTGTTGCACCAAGGAACTAAATTTTCCACTATCTTTGCACCACTTGTCATGACCACTTTCCAACTAGTCATTAAAACCATTGTTTCACCAAGATATGGTGAGGAATGCACAAACCACCGTTGGGACTATCCCTAAATCACACCCAACTTCTTGCCTTCAAGCCTAATCTTGTCCACTTGCCCAACATGTCACCAAATCTTGTTGCTTCTTTCCAAGTCACAATGAAGAGCACATGAAGTCTTCTTTTTCTATTTTGATACCATCTTTCCTCTAGAAAGGGGTGAGGAGTAAGCTCCAATACCAATTTTCAAATACCTATAGATATTCCCATTTTATTTTCACTTTCAACATTTGAGTTCATGCGACATTGCTTTTTCCTTGGCCAAAAGGACATGGCCAACCTATGCCTACAACCAAACTATGCCTCTTCACTCAAGGTTTTCCCATAACTATGCCTTAAGCTACAATTGGTTGGATCTACAACCAAGTTCACCATAGGCACATGTTCAACCATGGCCTTAAAGCATCCCAAATCTATAACAGTTAGCCAATATTCAATTATCCTTATCCCTTCAATACAAGGAGATGAACAATAGCATTCAACAAGTATAAAGAGTCCACAACACAAGAGTATGGATGACACCCAAGGTTGGTGATTTAAATTTATGAGTATGAAGAATGTTTCAAAGATACAAGGGAGTGCAACCCTTTGCCTGCAACTATATTACAAATGTACAATGAATCCAAGGAAATACTACCTAGAACATATTTCCCAAAATATTTACACACTCCAACCACAGAGGCATCAACATGCCTACCTCCTACATGTACTAACTCTTCCACTACTCACCTAGTGAGAGTCCAAGTTGTTCCATAGTGTCTTACCTAGACTTAGTACGTTTCAAAACTCCTTGTTCACTTGACCACTTTATGAATGACTTCCTACTTCTTGAATGACTTTTCATATCCTCTTTATATATGAGTTAATGAATTATCCTTTTCTTCAATGCAAGGTACCTTCCATTCTACTCCTTATCCAAAGTGCACCCAAACATGCCATATGTCCCAACTTTGACTATGCATGCCTGAGGGCGACTCATGCCCGTTGATTTATTGTGCTTGGTAGTGCCCACACACCCTTCAATGACTTGTTCTTGACAACCATGCACCCAAAAATCATGCATCCAACATTTTCTTTAATTTTTCCAACTGTCGCAACCCCAAGTCATGGAGAGTCCAACTCCTTGGATCTACGTATTTCGCAAGGAACCCAAGTCTGTAGAGCCAACCAAGCCTCTTTTCAATCTTTTGCCATGTCTGTCAAGGCCTTGTAGATTGAACAAGGTCACTTGTAGTAAACCCCAACTTTGCCTCTCTTAGCCAATCTCTTCACCAAGCTTCTCTTGGTGTGTCCTATCACTATGTGAGGCTATCCAACAAATGTAGTACACCCAACCTTCATGCAAGCATGACCAATAAGTTTGTGATGCACCTTGTCATCATGTGAGGGTGTCGAAGCCAACTTATTCAACCAACCACTAATGTGTCTATTTATGCCACCTAATGACCACTGAAGTAATCATGCAAACATGCCAAAATCCACTCTCAAGGATAGGGCCTTACAAAGTTGTTTTGGATCATAAATTAAAATACACATGCCCATTGCTATTATCATGTTTGATAATGACAATGACAAAATAATGTATAGTTAATGAGAATTTCAATCTTAATCAATATTTTCAAAACAATTCATAAATGATGTTGTGATAATGAATTTATCTCATTATTATGTTTCTAAGCATTTAATATTATATATTTTTTGAGGTAAGGGAAAACCATTCACATCCTAGCTCACCTCACCTAGTGACTATTACATTTAAAGCAATGCCTTGAGAAATCATTGGAAATCCTGATCAATGTTTATTCTAGGGTCATTGACACTCTTGGCTCGGCTACCACTCCCACTAGATGGCTAGTACCTCGTGAGATTTTCAAGCCCCTAGCAAATCCAATTGTAGTTAGCCAAACAAAAGAAGTTTGTAGATTTACTCCGAGTCCAAGAACAATTTCAACGTGATCTCCCTCCTGAAACCTTATATTCCTCCCTAATTGAAGCTACCCATGTTTGAATCACTTATAAGTTCTAACTTAATTGAATTCATTTTCATACATGATAGTAAGAAACAAAACCCATGTTACACTTTAAAGATATACGAAAGTTTAAAGCAACAAATTATTAATATAATAAGTAAACAAGTTTTTAAAAAATTATATATTTGTTAAAATAATATGAAAGGTAATTTATTTTGAAGTACATTAGTAAAAAAGAGTAAAGGATTCCAATGATTGTCTTGGGAAATTAAAAAATATTTTTGAATTATTATTTGTCGGAATTTCACTATGTTACTTTCCACATTTTTAATAAGATTGCAATATCGATAACTAACATTGGTACCGTTAAACTACATTTTAATCCATCACAAAGGTAATGCAATACTCTATGAATAATGAAAATAAATTATCTTGACAATTATGAATAACTTTAAAAGTTTTAGAAGATGAAGTATCATTTTTTAATATTCATAATTATATTTATAAGTATAACGATTTTTTACATGCATTAATTTAATAAATATGTAATAACGTTGCTTTTATTTTGATATTTAATGTAATATTTATTTTCATTATAACGATTAAAATTTTGAATTGAAAAAGATGCGACCAAATCATACATTAGAAAATTACAATTAGTGGAATGACCTAGGAAATGGAGAGAGTTTCTCAGCTCGAAAGAAGGTAGGAGATTGTCGAATCCTAGGATTTCCTTTTTTTCCCAATAGTTATATCAAAACCTGAATTACATGGATACATGCAAATGAACAGAGCATGAGGCAATTTAGAAACAACACATGAGTAAAATAAGTTTTTATGGTAGTTTATTTTCATCATCAATTGTTGGGGCGATAGGCATGTTCTCAACCATTGTTGTAAATTCATCCTTTCGATCCTATATTGGTGGGATACTGAATTGGTGTGATTGGTTCTCGATGCTCCCTTGTTGCTTGATCTTATTCACTATTCTCTTTGTCTAGAGGGATTAAAGAGGGTTCCAAGATTCCATGAATTGATTCTTCTTCCTCTACCTAATCTACCATGCTCACTAGAGTCTAGGCTAGTGATTTGTGAAGTCTCTATGTTTTCAAGGGAACAAGGGTTTGTCATCTCCACCAAAGGGCACTGTAGATATCATACTTGTGGTGGAGGAGAAATATTCTTGTCTTCTTGGGCAGGTATCTCTACTAAAGAAGGAATTTCCTACCTTGTCTGAAAGGCCTCTCTAAATGGACACTGAAGGGTCCTTACTAATCAAATGATGTGCTTCCATTGCTCCATCCCACCAAGTGGGTTTTCAATGAGATTTCCATGATTGTCCAACCTTGGAGGTCTTGCTATAGTGGGTGGCAATATGCCCCATCTCAAAACATGCCATACAGGGAAAAGTAACTTGTTCATAATCTAGCTTTTAGGTCTTTAGTGTATTCATTGGAAACTAACTTAATTTATGTTGAGAAGCCTTTATTGAAGTCCATGTCTACACATGCAAAAATGCGATGGTGCTCTTCCCTGAAATGAAATTTCCCTAATATGTTTTTGATGTCACTGAGCAGGTAATAACCCCAGAAACATAGTGACATATTTGGAAAATTGACCTAGATGAGAGTCGTGGAGAGGGAATTTGACGAGGGTCAAAGGTTGGATACTAGGGCTTCATATAGAGCCCAAATTTACCTCAAAACCAAGGCCCAAAGTTGAGAATCCAATCTCTATCCTCTACAACATCAAACTCTAAAAAGTAGACACCTTTTGTGCAAGGGTAAATACAAGCTTCCTCCTATATTTCTGTCTTCCAAGTACTCGAGATCCATTGATGGAGCTCTGCAAATTTAGGCTAGGGGCCATTAAATTTGCATATAAGCCAATTGTTTTGTAACATCCCATGCAACGAAAATGGAAGGCATCTAGGATTCATGAACCATGTTGGGTTGTGGGCATCAACTACTACATGCAATCACCACATACTAGAAGGATAGACTAGGAGCCATAAAGACAAAAGGGGCATGTGCAACAAGGGGAGGAGAGATGCATGAAGGTGAGTTAGGAGTCTTAGCCACCATTGCAGTTGTCAGAAGGAGAGTTGTCATTGAATTTAGAGAATTGGGTCACAAAGTTTCTTGTGTAAAGGTGGAAGGGATTTGCAGAAGACAACGAAAGGAGAGAAGTGGCAGGCTCATAAGAGAAGCTAAAGGAACCATTGGAGATAGTAACAAGCAGTTAATTCCAAACCCTAATTGCCACTCTCTAAAAACTCACAAACATCATAAAAAGTTAACTCTTGATGATAATATTAAGAATTTGAATTTTTTTAATATATA